>PITA01003324.1:0-28150 GCA_004023965.1 Spilogale gracilis
AAGGCTATGGTAAAAAGTTTTTATGTAAGTCTTTGTGCCTATTTTGATTATGTCCATTGTTTAAATCCCTAAAGGTGGAATAATCATCTCTAAGATGTAGATTATTCATACATATTGTAATATTGTACAACTGTCCTTGAGAGAGACTGAATCAAAAGTTAACTGTCATACCTGATGATGGAAGGGCCTGTCTCAACACAACACACTCAAAGTTGCTTTGCTCAACTGATATGTGTATCCTTACGGTTTTGACTTATCCTCTATTTTCAAAGAATTTGAAAACTTAATTAGACACTTATTGCCTATTACACTTTTTGTCTTCCTTGACTTGTCTGTTCATATTTAGACCCTTTTAGAGTTCTAAATGTCTTTTTTACTTTTAAAAAACTTCATAACGACATGTAAACATCTTGTCACATTTGTTGCAAGTTTTTTTGAATTTTTTATTTTCTGAATGTATCATTCGACTTTCAGAAGTTTTAAATTTTATAAATTAAAAGTATAACCCTCACTTTTAGATTTTTCTTTCATAGTGTTTGTGATTCTAATACCGAAAGCAATGAAATACTTCTCTTCATTTTCTTCTATCTTTAAAAAATTGCATTTTTTCTATTTAATTTTTAATTACCTGAAATTTATTTTGGTTTTAAGCATAAGTTATAATCTTACCTGAAATTTTCCAAGTGGGCAATTTTTTCCAATTGTTGCAAAATATTTGAACTCACTTTTACCTTCCTTTTACATCTCCTTTTTCACACTATTCTTTCCTTGAAAAACCAGCATAACATAGTGAGCTTAGATCTACTTTTCAATCCTGGTCCCGCCACTCACCGTGAGCTATCTGATCCTGAGCAAGTTACCGAACTCAAGCTTCAGTTTTCCGGTCTATAAAATGCATGGAGTCATGTGGATTAAATTAGGTAATATACGTAAAATCCCTCAGCAGAGTTATTGAGATAGCAAACACTGAATAAAAGCAAATTTGGGTACTGGACTCACAAAGCTATCAACAGAAGTAAATGACATTTATGCTCAGTGGTAGGCAGAGCAACGTTACAGAAACTGGCAAATAATAGGAGCTAAATACATGGTAACTATTATTATTAATAATGAATATAGATTCCCCCTATATTCCTACATTTATTTGTTTATTCATTCATTCATTCACTTATTCATTGACTTATTTATTTATTCTTCTGTCATTGTCCCATCTAAGTCAACTTTTGATCCTGAGTAGAACAGATCTGTTCCCAGGGCTGGATCAAGAGGTCAGGTATGGGCCAGAAAGCAATCCAGGATCAACAACTTGGCTGAAATTCTCCATGGCTAGACTCTGACACGTAACTGTAACCATGGGGGTCACATGGGGCGGTGGGAGGGAGGGCAGAGGGCGAGGGAGAGAGAAACTTTAGCAGACTCCACACTGAGTAGAGTCTGATAAGGATCTAGATCCCATGTTCCTAATATCCAGACCTGAGCTGAAACTGAGTTGGATGCTTAACCGACTGCGCCACCTAGGTGCCCCTGTGTATGGGTCACATTCTAAACAGGAATGAAGTTAACATGTCCACCTGGATCATTGCTTAATTTTCAAAAAATTAATTGGTGACTATATGTAAATTAACACCAAAGAAAAGATTTATTTTCAGTCTGTATTTTTATATTATATAATAATAGAAAGAGGATGGAAGGAAGAACAGAAGAAAAGGAAGGAAGGAAGGAAGGAAGGAAGGGGAAGGAAGGACAAGCATGTAGACAATAAAATTCATTGTTTACTTTCTTGAAAGAGGCTGATTTAATACTTAACTTAACAGATTTTTACAAAATGCATATATAATTTTAAAAGTTGAATATATATGGAATGAATATCTGACACTTCACGTTAATTGATGTACTAAGAAATTTTAACGAGACCAGAGAACTTTGTTAATCATCTGTCATGTGCTACATGACTGATTAGGCATAAGTGTGGAATTCAACAAGGATTTTGTACTAGATGTCATTTCCAGGAGAGAATCAGATCTTTGGAACAATCGTGCTGTTCAAGTTGGCTGCTCAAGAGTGGAATGAAATTATGATTAAAAAAATTGGACACATTTGCACAACGTCTGATAGAAAGTCAGTGCCTAGATTTCTGACAGGAGTTTACAAGGTTAAACAATGAATAAAAGGAATCTATATAGATGTAGAGTAATCATTAGCTTTTGGAAGTGGAGCTTAAATGTATTCTAAGTGCTGTCGTTTAAAATTCCATTGCAGTGCAATGCAAGGACTTTCCTCCTTTTAAAGCCATACAGGGGAACTGCAGGAGTTCATACAATATAACGTATTATAGACATATGGACAAGTTTGTGAGACATTTACTAGCACAGCCGACTCCATTCCAATGTGTTCTGTGTGGTCTTGGTTTCTGTAATTGCAACTACACAGAATTTTGGCAGTCAGCTGAATTAACCTGGATTAGAAGAACCTTAATAAAATGTGAAGGGTTTTTATACTCTTGTGCCCCTCTGTGCTGATGGTACATATTCAGCCCTGTCTCTTCAGTAAAAGCAACCTCTTAGAACATAAAGCAGTAGTTATCATACTTTAGTGCACTCAAGGGTTACCTAGAGATCATGCTTAATCTTGTTAAATAGATATTCTTGGCTCCTCCCTCAGAGATTCTAATTCTGGAGGTATGGAGTGGGGCTCAGCAATCTACATCACTTTAAAACACCCCAGATGATTCTTCTGATGTGAGTGGTTCACAGAAGACACTTTGGGAGGTGCTGACATAAAGGATTAACTAGACCTTTCATTCTACATATTTATTACACAATCCAAATATGCCTTATCCCTTATGTCATCATCAATCATTTAGTCAGTCAGAAGGTTTGATGGAGCAATGCATAAGAAGCTGAAGATGATAAGCCTTTTAAAAAAATTATTACGTATTACAGATACATGGCCAAGTTCATAAAACATACACCTTATTGGTAGAGGTTTTTTGAATGCCTTTTACTTCTGAAAAATGCTCTCTTCCTTTTGTAAATCTGGGAGAGAAAAAAAAAAACTCTATGTGACAATCAGTGATATCCAGAAATTTAAGATCACAAATTTTCTTGTGTACTTCTGTAATTTTAAGATTTCACTTATTAATTAGAGAGAGAGAGAGAGAGAGAGAAAGAGAGAGTGCACATGCATGCACACACAAATGGGAGAGGGGCAAAGGGAGAGAGAGAAGCAGACTCCCTGATGAACAGGGAGCCAGGTTGTGGGCTCGATCCCAGGACCCTGGGATCATGACCTGAGCAGAAGGCAGACGCTTAACTGTGTGCACTTCTCTTTTACTAGGGGGTCTTAGTAGATGCTTTCTAATTTCCTACAGAAGGTAACAACCTAGAAAGATACAATACTAATGTAGTAAATCTAAAGAGACTTCAATTCTAGTTTTAATACATGATTTCTGCCTGGACAGATTCAATTTCTCATACTTATCCTTGATAAAGTGAGAATTCTTTTCTTTTTTTTTTAATTTATTTTATTTATTTATTTGATGAGAGAAATACAACTAGAGAGGGAACACAAGCAGGGAGAGTGAAAGAGGGAGAAGCAGGCTTCCCGCCGGGCAGGGAGCCCGATGTTGGGCTTGATTCCGGGACTCCGGGATCATGACCTGAGCCGAAGGCAGCCACTTAAAAACTGAGCCACACAGGTGCCCTGAGGATTCTTATTTAGATAAATTATCAATCTTAGAAATTTAATTTTAAGTACATGAAATGTTTATTTAATAGAGTCATTAACCAGAATATAGAAAATATTAGAGTATCAGGTATGACATAAGATTATACTTTGTAACTGGTTGATAACTAAGTAGATAAAGAATTCCAAAAAAAATCTCAAAACTTAAAATAATATGTCAGCAATGTTTATAATTCATCAAAAATATTAGTTCAATTCATAATTTCTACTATTTAAATACCAGACTTTTGCATAGCTTTTAGATACAATTCATTAGCTCAAAGACACCACTGAAAAGATTACACTTCAGATGATCACTTTAATATTTTTACTTCTTTTTTTTTTTTTAAGACTTTATTTATTTGACAGAGAGAAACACAGCCAGAGAGGGAACACAGCAGGGGGAGTGAGAGAGAGAGAAGCAGGCTTCCTGCTGAGCAGGGAGCCCAATGTGGGACTCGATCCCAGGTCTCCGGGATCATGACCTGAGCCAAAGGCAGTCGCTTAACCAACTGAGCCACCCAGGTGCCCCATATTTTTACTTCTTATAAGCAAATATAAAGAAAGGCACAAAAGTATTTTACTATAATCACATAAGCCCACACAAATATGATATGAATGTAAGAATTTGAAAAGTCAAACACTAAAACTTCTGACAGTCAAATGTGATCGAATATGCCTCAAATTTCAAGGAGAACTTTCAAATAAAAATGAAGGAATCAGTAAACCAATAGATATTTCTTGTGGCATAATAAATTTTAAGATTCACCCACTAAAAGAGTATTAAATCTAAAACAGCAATTGAAAGTGGGTAAGAAATACAGCAGATTAAAAAAAAAAAAAGAAATATGGCAGATGTCTGTGTGAGAAGGAAGCAAAATATGGTTGAAAAGACCGCTCTCTCCCCAGAGTATTCTCAGCTCCATCATACATGTGACCCTGAAAAGGCCACTACCTGTACAGTGAGACTAGTCTTATTAAATACAGCAGAAAAAAGATTATTAAAAATTATTACATGGTTCAATTAAGGAATTATGTTTGGTTTGGATGAACCTCATTCTAAAAAAAATAATAGAAATATTATATTGATATTGTTTATAATGATTCCTCCTATCACAATGTAACTTTTCAGTGAATTTTAAACTATTGCCTTTCGTGTATGATGATATAAAGAATGCATAATAATTTAGGAAAATACATATTTTTATATAATAAATATATTTCATACTATTAATATTTCACAGCAGTATTATGTATGCATTTGCAAAAAAGGTATATTCCTTTTTTTAAACATCAAGCCTGATTTTTTTTATTTGATTTATTTATTTGACAGAGAGAGAGAGATCACAAGTAGGAAGAAAGGGAGGCAGAGAGAGAGGAGGAAGCAGGCTCCCTGCTGAGCAGAGAGCCCAATGCGGGCCTCAATCCCAGGATCCTGAGATCACGACCTGAGCCGAAGGCAGAGGCTTTAACTCACTGAGCCACCCAGGCACCCAAAAAAAGTATATTCCTTTTTTGAACAGAAGGTTGTAATTAAATCTTCCTATTCACCAAGTTCTTCAAATGTTTTTTAAAAAGTCTTTTTTGGTGCTTCTATCACTTTTCAATTTTCACAGCCTCTGGTTGCATCTGGAGGCTTGTCACCTGCAGCTAGAAAATGCCCACAACTAGATTTGCTAACTTGGGTGATTTCTTAGTCACTAATTTATTCATATTTTCCACAAATGTTTATTAAGCATCTGTTAGGTGCCAGGTTCTCCGTTAGGCACTGAAAAGAGAGTGGAGCTTCTAATATGCAAACCACGATCTGATCGCTTTTTCTAAAGCAGACTTTGACCACTGTTCTTTCCCTAGAATAGAATCCAAACTCTAAAGCTTGGTTTATGGAGCTCTTGATAATTTGATCCCATGCTTACTGTCCAAATTTCATGAGTTCCACACATGTTCAATAGAAACTAGGTGTGTCAAAGCTGTGGGGATTTACACACCGCTTCTCTATCATTGCAGTGTTGCATCAAGTGCAACACGGAGTCTGCGATCTGCCCATAATGCTTCAAGATTTGACTTTTCTGGGACCCCCTAAATGAGTTGTCATCCTTAGGCCTTCCAGAACACTTGTGCTTTCTCACCATATCACAGCAATACTGGCACTTCTGTTTTGTCCATCTTAGGTTACATTTCTTAAACCAAGGTTAATTCATCTGGGTAGATCCAGTGCCCAGCATTTAGTTGATGTTCAATACATAATTGCTGAGTATACTTTGTTTTATTTTATTTTTTTTAAGATTTTATTTATTTATTTACTTGGCATAGAGAAAGAGAGAACACAAGCAGGGGGAGCAGCAGAGGGAGAGGGAGAAGCAGGCTCCCCACTGAGCATGGAGCCTGACGTGGGACTTGAATCCAAGACCCTGGGATCATGACCTGAGCTAAAGACAGCCGTTTAACCAACTGAGCCACTCAGGCACTCTGAGTATACTTTCTTCTCAGCAGGAAACAAGATTGTACTCTGCTTCCAAGATCTACTACAGATTCCCCCTTCTCCATTAGCAGAAGGGATATTCCAAATACTTAAAAACTGACACGGCTTAGGCACCAACCGATCACAGTGGATGCTGGCTCTAGCCCTAGAGGAAGGTAGCCCTGGAGGCACCTTGCTAGTCCAGGCACCATTCATTTGTTTGCTCATTTGAGGCAGGGGGTGGACTGGGGAATCTTGGAAATAAGTTCCAGGTAGCCTCAGCAGAAGGCTCAGCATGGTGGGCTCATATAAGCAACGGTTTAACTAGCCTTTATTGGAAGCATTTCAAAGTGTAAACAATTGGAACAGCTGTTCTGCTCCATAGTGGCTGAACACCAGCACTGTCCATGAGGCATTCCCCAAACATTGGCCCTTCCTCAGCATCTTACAGACACTCATTTCACCACTTGCATTGTCACGTAATTGCCTAACTGGCCTTTAGAGTTAATTGATTACACGTGGACAAGTTCTGTCTCTCAAACTAGATTCTGGAGAGTTCCGAGAGGCTACAGCTAGGTCTTATTCTCTTTCGACATTAATCTTTAAATAAATCATCCAAAAATTACATAACTATGCTCTATATCATTTCATAATTTTTGAAATGCCTTGTCAGAATAGATTTTATTATACTCTTGACCATTCTTAGAGTTAATATCAAAACTATATGAAGAAAGCTTCCTTTTAGCACTTATAAAAAAGCTACTAAAAATAATACCCAAAGAAAAAGAAAACACTACTCAAACAGTGATAGGTACTCATATGTTTATCACAATATTACCTGCAATAGCCAATATATGAAAACAACCCAAGTGTCCATTCGTAAATGAATGGATAAAGAAGATGTGAGATATACATAAGAATAGAATAGAATAGAATAGAATAGAATAGAATAGAATAGAATAGAATAATGGGATATAGCTATAGCAGAATATTACACAGCCATAAAAAAGGATGAGATCTTGCCATCCATAACAACATGGATGGAACTGCAGGGTATTATGCTAAGTGAAGTAAATCAGACTGAGAAAGACAAATGCCACATGATTTCACTTACATGTGGAATCTAAAAAACAGAACAAAAGACTAAATGAAAAACAGAATCAGAACTATAAATACAGAGAACAAACTGATGGTTGCCAGATGGGAGGCGGGGTGGAGAGATGAGAAAAATGGGTGATGGAGAGCAGGAGATACAAGTTTCCAGTTGTGAAATGATAAAGTAATGGGAATAAATCGTACCACATAGGGAATACAGCCAATGGTACTGTAATAGCTTTGTATGGTGACAGATGGTATGTATACTTGTGGAGGGCAGAGCCTAACACAGAGCCGAATCACTGTGTTGTACACCTGAAACTAACATAACATTGTATGTCAATTATATTCAAATTTTTAAACTGAAAAACAAAACAACCTAACTGTGATAATAACAGATTATCCAGTCCATTCAGGTCTAATGTAAGAGGCAACAACATTTCCTAACATATGTTCAGGAGCCTAACATCTTTGTTAGGAAGGCAGGTATTTTCTCAGTGGATTTGGAAGAAGGTCTCTGGAGGTAGAATTCTCTCATCTCTAAAGTTTGAGTGAAAGGAGGGATGCTCACAGGCATTGGGGATATTCACAATAATTGAACTGGAGTCCCGTCCAGCCCATACCTGCAGTTGGGGGAGGGATTCTGCCCAGAAGTTTTGCCTATTCTTTTATCTCCATACAAATGTCTCCCTGCTACTAGAGTCCTCGTTGCACTAGAAAAGTGAAAACCAGAAACTGTAACTATAGTTTGAAAGGTATTTCCAAATTGCTTTTCAAATAATTAGAAAAATTTACAGCATACGCAGGAAAGTATCAGTCTCAATACAATCTTCTAAAACTTCATACTATTGCATTTTATATCTTTGTTAACAGAATGGTAACTTATGATTATTTTAATGTGTATCTTTACAAATGAGAAAAAATTATAACTCAATATTTAGTAATTGAAAAGTTAGCAATTGAATAATAACAGAAAAATTTAGTCATTGTGTGAATACAATCAGACCTATTTGTTTGCCTTTTTGTCCATGGCTGCCCAGAGAAGTCACTGCCCCAGAGACCAGGTGGCCCACAACTATATATGTTAGGAAAATAACTATCATTTGTCCGGTTATAGAATTTTAAAAATTTGTGGAGTATTAGCTGTTCATCTTTTTCACTACATTTTTAAAAAGTTATCATAATGCCAAAATAATATTTAGTTTTCTATTTTTTGGTATAATTTCTATGTTTGCTATATCATATATCTGGAAATTATTCTGGTCTCATTTTATTTATCTTTTTATTAAAAAATCATAAGCTTATAAGTGGAATTGCAATTATGGACATACAACAACATTGTTCAAGGAGAAATTATTTTTGGTTCCTTACTTCCACCACAATTCCTGATAACTGATTTATTCCTCATTGCTATACTTATCTATACAAATAAATGTCAGAATATCCAAAATTCAAATTTATAGAAAAGAATGAAGTATAAAACCCAGCAGTTTTAGAATCTCAAATTTATATTTTTCCATAACCTCTGTTTTGATTATGAAAAAAATTAGAAAATTTATTAATTTGAAATATTTGACTTAATGACACAACAAATTATCTAAAACATTTCTAAATGTATTTCTATGAAAAAGGTGCCAAGTACGTGTTTCTATCTTCCTTCACCAAAAAAGAATATTCTAAAAATATATGTTAATAAGTTCTAAAGCTCTTAACAACTGTTTACCATCAATTGTGAGAAGCATGAATGATGGAAATTGACTAAGGAATATATTTATCTAGATAATTAGGAAATGAGTGACTTCAGTCTTAAAGTACCCATTTAACACTAAAAAAAGATAAGAGTTTCTTAAGTTTGTAAAACTTCAGCCAGACAGAACCACATATTTAGCTTAAGTCATTCTCAGCATTATGAATTATTATTATTATTATTATTACTATGGCTCTACAAAGTGGAGAAACTCTGAGTAGACTATCACTTGGGAAGGAGTACAACAGGTGCATTTCTACCTATACCATAACTTTCCAAGTTACAGCAATCATTATATGCTCCTATCTATAAAATCATTGACAGAAGAGTTTATTCAATAATCGGCAGATTATGTTATTTAATTCAGAGAAATCAGATTTTATTTTTTAAAACAACTCACATTTTTCAGGACCAGTATCTATATTAATAGAAACAGAAGGATTTTAATGAAAGAATGATGCTGCTGGTGATTACTTCTTTGAAAACATGTTGAATTGTTTTTGGAACTCTGAAGTTTTGAGCGAATTTCTCATTCCAGCCCTTGGACCTCAAAAGCATCTTGTCACTTTCTCTTGCTTACCTATATTTAATTTTTAAAGCGTCTTTATTTTCAGGCATTACATTTTTCTTAACGACATTTAAAAGGTGAGAAAATGGAATACACTTACGTAACTTAAAAATACAGAAGGAATTATTAACTAACATTTGAAAGAATGGTTTAAATTCTAAATTAATAAAAAAGACATTCATATATCTATATTCATGGAAACTGCCTTTTAAACAAGAAAGCTACTTCTTAGGGACTAGATTTACACAGTGCAACTAAGCAAGCATGTCAAGTTACTAAAATTTACCCAAAAGGTTTACCTTTTTTTGCCACCTCAGTTCACAAATTGCACTAGAAGTGGCCGTTTAGCAGTTTGGAGTGACTTTCCTGGTGGAGGTGGGTAATTTAACCCATAACCCAGAAGGAGAAACCTCAGCTGTGTGGTTGTTGTTAAAGCAGGTGTTCTCCCCTCCCCCATGAGACTGCCCGCCTCCCCACCTTTCTGTTTATTCTCCTGCCTGTGGTGACTTCCATTCCCAATCCGGAAAGCCCTGTCCTCTTTTTCACTACAACGCTGACAAACTTTTTCACTTCTGCTAAATGCAAACACTGCCTCTGCACGTTGTTTTTATTTATAAGTTCTTAGTTTCAGTTTCACTGGGGTCTGACAGAGTTTCAAATTTTGAGATTCATCCACATCAAAGTAACAGCCAAAGAGCACCTCAGCCTCCTCATCTACTTGTTCTTCTCACCCCTGGAAATATCAGGGGCCACATCCTGAATATGAGTACAACCCCCGTTTCTTTTACTCAGAAATCCTCCATCTCTTAGTCTCATGGTTTCACTCTGAATTAAGTAACTTGCAATAAGGTCAAATTCCTGGGTCTGACGGATCAAAGCTAAACTTCATTCTCCAGCAATCTGAAAATCAAAATATTTCAGAAGGAGATTGTTGGCCCTACCAGCCAAAAATCATAATAGGCCTTTGTAACCATTCTAAGGAACATATTGTAACTATGAATTATTACAATCCAAAAGTCAACATTCACATTGCTCAACTTTTAAGCCTCTGCACGAAATATTAGTATCATTAATTCGAATGGTATTCAAAGGCCTTTTCACTGAAGTTAGTCAGATATTGGAAGTAAAATGCCTCTATGGGCTGCCACTGGGATTCCAAGTTAGCATATGCTTAAAAAAATGCTCTGTGACCTAATGGAAAATGAACTATACATGAATATATAAATAGGCCAAAGAATGTGACAGCCATAACGTAAGTGAATCTGAGCAATATTGCTCTAAGTCACTCTATAATTAAATATATGTTCAGCTTTGCACAAAGTTTCAGATTAAAACGACAGCATCGCTGCCTACTTCCTAATGTCAGTTCACAGGTAAAGCATTTTACTATTTGTCCTATCTGTGCTCAGGAGGCACAGACACTGGACGCTGTATGGCCCACAAAGAGGACACGACAATGTGCCACAGAACCGGAGGCAGCTGGGTAGTTGGATCAGATTGGTTTTATTCTGTCGACTTCCTTCCAGGAAGTTGGGAGGTTGACCAATGAGGTCCACTGTCGATCCTTATGCCACCATCCTCCCCTCCTTCTCGTTTGTGGCTTAGAACTTACCCGGACCCCAAGTTCTCTGGTGTCCTCGCTGTTACAGCCATAGTAGTCTGGGGTTTTATCCAATTCCTGCATGTGTCCTTGTGCTCTTACGCTCTTATCCGCATGACAGGACGGGCAGAGAGCTGCATTACCCATCTCAGTTCTACAGTTCCTGCTGTCACTGGGCCTGTGCTTGCCCTCTGAGCTCTGTCCAGAGCTCCCAGGGGGACACTACTGCAGACAATTCATCCAGACGATCCTTGGCTCCTCTGCTCCACTCCCCTACACGCCCCTCACCAGTTCTCCCCATCTGCTGGCTGGATTGCTGGTGGCAGGGAGAACTCAAAACCCCAGCAACTGCAGGCTGCATCCAGTGACCATTTCCAATTCAGGCTCTGCCAGTCTATTTTTACACCTACCAGGCCAGCTATGCATGTCAATGGAGTGAGGGGGGTGAGCGGAGACCGAGCAGGGGAGGGGGCGGTGTTGTTTTGTTTTTCACCATGTGAGCAGCCTGTTCTACACATGGACTTCAGTTCCTGCTGTGTAAAATGTCTCTACATTGAGAATTTTTGCATTACTCAGTAAATGCCTTTGAGTCCTTTGATTTCCACCCTCCGTCTGTCTTTCTAGTCACAGGGAACACCAAATCTGTTAATGATCTAACTTTACCAGCATAACAGGTAGAAATTATTTTCATAACAGTTTAAACCAAGGGGCATCCCCTCAGCTGACATACATTATCATTTTCATGATCATTTATAGAAAACAACTGGCCATCCTTTCAGCATTTAAACTTCATCAGAAACACATCCGTCAAAATGGCTCAGTTTACAATGGTATAGATGTTCTGAATTTTACAAAGTATCTACAGTTTTCCATTATTCATGATCATGCCACAGTAGAGCAAACATTTTGATTTACTTATAATTATTTTGGAAATGTTTTCCCCAGCTTTATAAAAAATAATTGAGAATGGCTTTCAAAAACATACATACAATCCCTGAAACCATATTACAGATTTTTGAAAGAAGTTGTCTCCCACAGAGATGAGCACAGCAAATGCAGAGTAGATTTTAACGAAGCCAATTATGATAAACATCAAGACTTTGTTACAGACTCTTATTGATTAAACTTTATTCACCCCATTAAGTTTCCTCTAAAACTTCATATATACAGCATTTTACTATTTGTCCTATCTTTCCTCATTTGATATTTGCTTTCTCTTTTCATATCCTCTAAATATATTTTAAACTACTCAACGGCAGGATAAAGATTTACATTTTGTATCACCTATCCAAGTTATATATTAAGTATTAAATGTTAAAGAAATCTACTGAATTGGGGAAAGCCAGGATGTGGAAGATATTTAGAAATTAACAACATTACATTTGATAGAATAAAACTCACCTTTCCGAGTTGCCATTTTTTTAAACTAAAAATTCCTGCCATTATGATTTATTTTAATTAAAAACAGCATTCCTGCTGTCCAAAACCCTTAACCAACCAACAAACAAAAAACAACACCCTCTAACAAACCCAAATCCAAGAACCGCATTTTTGGATTATTGATTCTTATAGCCCCGTGCTGGAATATTTTTTTGTTTTGCTTTGTCTTATTTTACCAAACCTGTTTGAATAGCTCTTTATCCCAGAATTTATGAACCTAGAGTATGTTATTTACTGTAAAGATCCTACCCTTAACATTCCAATTTCTGAGATGCACTAAGAGCATTCGGTGAAATTATTTTTATCTTTTAGCTATAGGCAATGACATATTTTAAAACAGATCTTTTAAATTTATTGACTAAACAAATAACATTATGATAAAAATGGAGGCACAATTTCTCCATTTATGTGAAAGACAAGCATAATCTAAACATTTTATATGTTAAAGTTTTCTTTTTTAAACACCAGTCTTCTTTTTTTAAGATTTTATTTATTTGACAGAGACACAGCGAGAGAGGAAACACAAGCAGAGAGAGTGAGAGAGGGAGAAGCAGGCTTCCCACAGAGCAGGGACCCTGATGTGAGGCTCCATCCCTAAACTCCAGGATCATGACCTGAGCCGAAGGCAGATGCTTAAGGACTGAGCTACCCAGGTGCCCCTAAATGTTAAAATTTTAATAGAGATTAAGGAGTGCACTTGTGATGAGCCTGGGTGATGTATGCAAGTGCTGTTGAGTTGCTGTAGTGTAACACCTAAAACTAATACCCTGTTAACTAACTGGAATTTAAATAAAAACTTAAAAAAAAAAATTAGGGAGAAGTGTTAAAGGTTTAGGTGAACGTATTCATAAAGATGAAATTTCAATATCAGTAAGAAGCTCAGACTAGTAGCTGAGATGTACCAAGAAAAACCTTATGTGTTGCTCAAATTCTTTTTATATAGACTAAAGTAACAATTCTTCATAACATGGTAATTCCTCATCAAACGTTACACATACTTGGACAATGTACTGTGGAAATTAAATGAGCACTGGTGTATAATACTGTGCTTACAAACCCTTCCAAAAAGATGTTTTAAAATTCCTATCCTATTCTCCAAGTTTCTTAGAGCCTTACAGTGCCTTACAAAGTCTTATAACAGGCGCTTCTTCTCGAATATATATGCACTATTTTATTCAGAATATAAACTAAGATTTTACTAGCTGTTGAATCTTTTCTCTCTTTTGCAATTAACTATTTTTAAAACATAAAAATGTAATATTCAACAATCTTTTAATAGCGAAACATGCAACTTAAAAATTGAAAGTAAATCCTAAAATTTCTCTCTGGCCTCATTCCTTCATTCTAGAGTTGAGGTCGGAATTCCTGCACTTAACACATGTAAAAGGAATATTAACCACTCTAGCTTAGGGAAAGATGTCCATAGGTGCTCAATCAATAATTACGCCACGCTTTAACAGCATGAATTGTTTCCTGGAATCTTTCTGTCTCGTTAATACGTTACCCATTCTACCACTGTGCCTTCGATTTTCTTCTCCTTCAGCGGGGCAGCCAAGCATCCCTTTCACCACCAGTCCCTGTTCATTGTCTCTTTCAAAGCTCATCTTAAAATTCATTTTCCCCTAAAAGTCTTACACCTATGTTAGTCCCTTAACTTGTTCTATCTTTTTGAATGAAGTTGGGACCACTATCAGCTATTTGCTCTTTTTACAGAATATGGCTTGTCTTTCACTGACCTTCTCACAAATATAAAATACACACAGTAGTTTAAATGTTTGCTAAGTAAATGAATACAAGGCAACTACAGATAGGAGCACAACTGATCATATCAATATTTAACTGTACTACACTGACCTTTTTACACAGTAACAGAAACAGATCTAATAATTTTAAATATTTTTAAGCATGACAAATCTTTAATTCATTTTCATTTCCACATTGATAGTAAGCACTCTTATTAGTCTTTGAAGAAATAATAACTTTGTTTGGAGTTTATTTTCCTAGGAAAGAATTTGTAGTGCTTCCTTTCAATAGAAAAAAAAATGCTTATAAAGTACATTGAGAACATAAAGCAAAAAAGAAACATGTTGACAACCCCTACAAGATACTCTTTCTAAACGACTAGCAATTAGGTTTCTACCCTTCTCTCTTTTCTTTATCCCAGGAAAATCTTCACATTCTTTCCCTAAGAGAAAAATGTCCAACTTGCTGATGCCAACACCCATGCCCTTGATCATTAGGGTTGCCCAAAATATGTCTCATAGTGGTATCAAAATCTCACTACTAAAGTTTAGTGTCTAAACAAGTATGGGCAAAGGAAAGGCAAATATGCACGGCTGTGCTCCCGAGATTGCTACAACTTCCTATCTGCTGGCCAGACAGAAGGTATCATAGCTGTGAAAACAGAATTTTCAATGAACAGCTTCATACGTGATCACTCCAGACTTGGCCAATGCTGCTTTCTGCATAACCAAAAAAAGAGTGAGAGGAGTTTGCAAAAGAGGGCATTGCTTCAGAGGTTAAAATATTGCTAGTTCTAGGGTGCCTGGGTGGTTCAGTAAGTTGGGCGTCCAACATCCATTTTTGGCTCAGGTCACGCTCTCATGAATCATGATCTCATGGGTCGTGAGATCTAGCTCCACATCAGGCTCTGTGTTCACTGGGGAATCTGCCTAAAAATTCTCTCCCTCTGCCCCATCCTATTCACATGTGCATTCTCTCCCTCAAATAAAGAAATAAATCTTTAAAACAAAGATTGCTAGTTCTGTTTCCTAGTAGTTAACCAACAGGGGCCACCAGAGAGACTTGTCACGAAAGCTTGGGTGATGTGACGACCTATATACCTAACATTTTGCCAACTAGAAGGCAAGGTTAGCAAATACTGTGCAGGACTCATGCCTTAAGCATGGCCCCATAGACTGTTAGGATCTCTGTGGACATCTGACAAGGGGCATGCTTTCTGCCAGGGCAGAACAATGTCACCACTGTTTCTCAAAAATGCTTCAAAGTCATTAGGGCAAATTACTCAGAAAGCAAATATTTGCATGTTTGGCCACACTTCGAGCAGGATACTTGACTTTGGTGCATGATTTAGAATGTGAAATTCAAAGCTCTCATTGACGTGACATATTTGCAATATCCTTCTTAAATTTCCAGGCACTTTTACTGTTATTATTTCATCAGTATTGCTGTGGTTCAAATCCATCAAAAGAGAATAGTGATTAAGGACTGAGAACAAAGGCCTGCCTCTCATTTGTAATCTTCTGAAAGTAGCTGCTGAAGTCTCTATACAGCAAAGCTGAAAACCATCCATTGCGGTTTTAAATTCCATCCTTTAAATAAGAAGCAAAGGTTATGGAATCATCAGAAAACTAACACTCTCGAGAAGAACTGTATCAGTTCTCTAATTTAACCTAAAGAGTTAGATCACAGCTCCTACAGAGGAATGAAAAGACCTCTTAGCTAGGAATAACTAATCACAGATTTTGGTTCTAACTACCACTCATTCACCTGCATGGATTTGTGTAAGCTTCATCAAATCTGGGCTTCGGTTTTCTCTTTTTGTGAAATTAAGGGGGTCAAACTTAGATAATTGCTAGATCCAGCCCTGAAGTTCTTTTACTTCCACACAACAGCACTTGCTTACATTTGAACATACACTTAACAGGTGGTAGTTGAAGCTGACCATCTATTTAGTTAGGTAGCATGAGAAAAAAAAAAAAAAAGGAACAACTCAATATCTTGCATCACGGGTCCCTGGTTCTATGAGCTGACTGCATTCAGTGGCATTTCCATGGGACACTCACAAGGGATGATGAAATGACCATTGTGTGAAATACAACAAACTCTATAGTTTCAGGAGCCTTTTTCCAAGGTGAGGACCCTTATGTTCTTGCCCCAACTTTCCTGAGTATTAACCCCACTGGAAAACTAGAAACATTTTGGAAAGCTCACAACTGCATAAAACAGAAGGGATTTTAGTCTCCCTCATAGGTTTCAATTAATTTGTCCTTAAAGGGAAGTGCTGTCACATTAAAAATATTGAAGAACATTCAATTAAGTGTCTGCCTTTGGCTCAGATCATGATCCCAAGGTCCTGGGATGGAGCCCCTAGTTGAGCTCCCTGAGCAGGGAGCCTGCTTCTCCCTCTCCATCAGCTGTTCCCTCTGCTTGTGTTCTCTCACTGTCAAATAAATAAATAAATAAATAAATAAATAAATAAATAAATAAATCTTTTCAAAACTATTGAAGAACATATTTTGCCTGGAGTCTCTAAAGAGGCAAATCTGAAAGAACGTTTCACTCAGAATTATGGAATTTGTTTTTCTCCCTTGCAAGTTGTAAGGGTTATTCAAGGATATATATCACACAAATAAAAAAAATGAAGTCCAATCTCTTACTCTAAACTGCCACCGCAGCATAAACTGTCCTAATATGATCGTGTTACCACTTTGTATTCGGCAGTTCATCATTAATATGTAATATATGTGTTGCCTTTGCTGAATTTAGGAATTGAGATCACATTCCACCTCCCCTTACACTCCCCCCCCACCAGCTCTTTGCTCTTTTTTTTTTTTTAACCATGCTAGCCATAATTCAAAACGGATTGTTTTGGTCAAATATATTTATCCAATTAAACTAACATTTCACTACTCCTATTGTGTGCAGAATTCTCCATGCCCATTCATGGGAAACCAGGGACAAATTCTTCTCACTTTGGGAATCACTGACCTGTGGGGAAAAAAAAAACTGGAACATTCTGTGCAACAACAGAGACAGCACATTATTTTCTTCTGTGTTTGGACACATTCAATATAATTTCTTTAGCTAAAAGTTAAACATGTAATGATTTTCACCCATTGGATCTGTTATATAACTGATCAATCAGGAAAATTGTTGCATAATTTATAGATCTAGCACAGATTCTCTGTATTAACACGTGGCATAACTTTTCTAATTGAGGTCAGTATAAATGAGTTTTACTGTGTATGCTGTCCACAAATTAATCAAAATGAATATCGCCAAGCTATTTATGTACCCACAAACATCAATTAAGCAATTTAATTTTACATTCCTCCCAGCTATTATTTTCATTCCAGGCTGCTGGCTCTTGACTCCTAGTATATAAAGGAGGACATTATTTAATAAACAGTGCTAACAACTTGAGAAGTTTTCTAAAGGCTACTGCACACAATGCCGCTGACTGACATTAAAGACACGATGAGGCAAGACGAGGAGGGTGTCCAAAGCAAGCCCAGAGGGCCATGTGACTTGTTCAATGTGGTCATATTGGTCTGCACTTTGAAACACAACATGAAGAAAACAATTTAGCCATTGTGTACTCCTACTCTATCTGAAAAAAAAAAAAAAAGTATCCACATACCACTCAGAAAATGGTTAACTACTAAAGCAGGGGCTCCCCAAAAGCTTTATTTGTAGAAAAAGTCAAGGATGAAAATAAAAAAGTAGAGATGTCTGGGTGGCTCAGTTGTTTAGGCGACTGCCTTCAGCTCAGGTCATCATCCTGGAGTCCGGGGATCGAGTCCCACATTGGGTTCCCAGCTCCGCGGGGAGTCTGCTTCTCCCTCTGACCTTCTCCCCTCTCATGTGCTCTCTCTCTCTCTCTCGCTCTCTCTCTCTCTCAAATAAATAAATAAATAAAATCTGAAAAAAAAGCAGAGGGGGCTCCACTGCAATCTGACTTTATTAATTATTTTCTGAAACCTACGTCACTATATTATTTTACTAACATTTCTTGTAAGTTTCCATCTGAAACCTAGGGAGAGTGGATAGGGGTAATCTGGAAAGGATTCTGTTAAGGACATTTTAAGATGAGTGAATACTGCCCACCATAACTGGTGATCACTTCGTGGGGTAAAGGCTGGCGCCCAAAGGAACAACTTGCTGAGAGTACGTAACTCTTCACAACAAGCAGGCCAGTTATGCTCTACATGATGCATGCCACAGTTGTCTAGACCTAGCTATCAAAACAGTCTCTCACACACCATGGCAGACACCACACTTGATCATTCAGACAAGATAAACAGGAGTGCAGTCCTAATGAGAATTTATAATCAACTTCTCCAAAAACTGTCTTAAGTATATAGGAAGCTCCACCAATAAGCTCAAAAAAACTATCCATGACTAAGATCAGCAAATAAAAATTCAACTTATCCTCTCCATACTTCTCAAGTCTCATTTCACTTTGTATATGAACAAGCTCCCCTTTGATGGTTCACAAGCATTAAGAGTCATTTATAGTCACCTTTTGTACCTTTACCCTAGAGGTTCTAGAAAAATAGCAACTTTTCAAAAACTTTTGGGGTCATGACATACAATATAAAGGCTTAAATGTTTTTGATACATTTATCATTACTGAAAAAATATCTTCAATTTAAAACAGAGCCCATTCCAATGGATTCATATACTCAAATATTTTAATCCATTGGTCTCAAAATATTTTAAAATAACAACTTCCCAACAAAATAAATGCACATTCACACATGCACACACATTTACACTTATGCACATGCACCATTTGAAATGAAACAGGAAACGTAGACACTTAAAACACACTGCCAGCCTGAGGCGCCCGGGTGGCTCAGTCCATTAAGTGGCAGCTGCTGGTTTCAGTTCAGATCACAATCCCAGAGTCCTGGGATCCAGCCCCATGTCAGGCTCCAGGCTCAGTATGGAGTCTGCTTGAGGTTCTTTCCCTTTCCCTACCTGTCCCACTCACTCTGTCCCACACACACATACCCCGCCCCTGCAAATGCACCCAGTGCATATTGGCTCTCTCTCTCTCTCAAAGAAATAAATAAAAACTTTTGAAAAATAAATTAAGTGCACTGCCAGGCTTTGATCAATTAAGAACAAATTCAAGTTCAAACTAAATTTCTAATACTAGTTCAAACTGGCGCATTTATCAAAATTACCAGTTAAACCTGACTTATTATGAGGATGGTAACTTATTTTCTTGTACTACAGTGAAACACTAAATCAAGACGTTTCTGTGATCATAAAATATAGTATTATTAGTTTTTTTTTTAAATTTGCATTTAATCAAGAACTAAATTAACTACAATTACAGAATGATAGGCCAAATTCAATTTGTTTCAAAGCCTGAGAAAACTTAGGGCACCAAAAATAATCTGAATTTCATTGTCCAAATGTTACTTTGTTGGGGTTCCATTTCAAGATCTTTCTACAGTAAATTTATTGTAGAGTAAATATATTAAAATATAAATAATTGCTCATAATCCTTTACCTATTATTCATACTAGAATAAATATCCTGATCGTATATCATTTATCCCCCTGGATAATGGGAAATTTTGAGATAAAGCTTTAAATTATTCCCTACTTTTTTTTGGAAGCCAGAATAATTTTATAGGCAATCAAAAGCCCTGTGAATACAAAAGTAAAAGTACTATAAAATCAATATCATTAACTCAATTCTTCTAAAATTGTGTCATTGTAGTCTTACGTCCTCTGAACTACAATGTTATTGACCATATGTTGTAAGGAACAAATTCCTGGCTAAGAACTGCCAGTCGCCACTTTAGTATTCCAATTGTATAATAATGAACTACAGTAAATACACTCTTATGCTGTTGTTTATATGTGTTAAGTCTTTAGAATCATATGTTTATAAATCATGCTATGGGGTCAGCATATGATTTATCTTCTCTGCAAGAAGATAAGAAAGAAAGAAGGAAGAAGGGAGGAGGGAAGGAAAGATGTAAATAGGATAAGAAAATGCAGATCTACCTCTAAAACTTAAGAAGTGCTTCTTCTTTACGAGCATTTATTAAAATTATTTTTAATAAATGTGTTTTTCCTGTTTATATGTTCTTTAGAGTTAGTATTCAAATATTCTTAGGGCTTTCCTAGGTCAATAAAGAATTTCTCCCCTATGCCAATGTTCTCCTCAAACCTGCTCCTGGCCCTGCCTTCTCTGGCTGAACTGACCAGCATCCCTATAGTCTTGATGTTTTTGACATGCCCTTTCCTATACATCTAGGCCTAAAGAATTTGCTCTTTCTTCCATCTGTTAGCCACTATTTTAGATCAGGAGCTCATCATTTCCTGGCTGAATTACTCTGTCTCCTAGGTTCCTACTTCTAGCCTTGCTCTATTCCAATCCATTTCTGACACAGTAACCAGAGCAAGTTCCCCAAAGCTCACATCTTTTCAGCATGCCTCCTATAATCTCCATGATAAAAAGTAAAACCTTTCCTGTGCTATACTGAGTCCTATATGATCTGATCCTCCTCCCTCATCTCATCTTTGCCTTCTCTTTTATATTTTCTTCTGGACTTTTTTTTGAAGATTTTATTTATTTGACAGAGAGAGACACAGCTAGAGAGGGAACACAAGCAGGGGGAGTAGGACAGGGAGAAGCAGGCTTCCCGCTCAGCAGGGAGCCGGATGTAGGGCTCAAGCTCAAGACCCTGGGATCATGACCCCGAGCCAAAGGCAGACACCCAACGACTGAGCCATGCAGGTACCTCTCTTCTGGACTTTTATAGACAACTAATCCTCCATCTGGATCACCTCCTTCCTTCCCTCTATATTTAAAAAACTTCCCTTGGAAGAACCCTTCCTGGCCAATTAGATTAAGGGGCAGTTGTAAACACAGAGTGATCACAGTGATTGCTACCCTGCACTGTAATCATCTTTTTATATGCTTGTCTTCTTCACTAGACTATGAGCTCATGGTGGACAAACATTATATTTTATATGTCTGTTTGTTCCTAGTACTTCTCAAAATGCCTCTAATACAGTGGATGCTCATAACTGATTACTGAACAAACAATAAAAAATCTTTCTTGACACATTCCAAATATGACTGTTTTTCACAAACACTTGCTTCATTTATCCCATATTTATTCAGCACTCTATTCCAGGCCAGAACACGTCATTTAAATAAAAAGAGGCAAATGGGCACATAAATTCTTCAATAAATCTCTGGACACATAAATTCTTCAATAAATCTCTGCAGCAATCTATTCAATTACCAGTAGATGCTCCTTTGTTTGTTCATATTACTATTCTGTCAGCTCTTGTTAGATTATATTTTCGAATGTTTGATTTTGTCATGAAGGGGACTAGGCACTGAACGTACTCAAAATCACATTATTGCAAATGGCCACAAGAGCTACAGTGGCCACAAAACAAAAGATGGTTTATTAAGTAAGGATAAGAATATTGATCACAATAGTGTGTATTGTAGCTCTTTCAGCCATGCCTAAAACCTATGAAGAGTAATCACTGCTAAAGCCAGAGAACTGTCCCAGTTGTTCTCTAGAGGTACAAGTAGATTGTCTTATAATGACTGTCAATGCATGTGCGTGCATGTACACACACACACACACACACACACACACACACACACACACACACCTCTGTTACTCTATACTTGGCCATCATAGGCCTCTAAGGTATTATGTGCTGTGGAAACCTCTTTTCATTCCATTCTTTCCATCTGTAGAGCTGCTCTGTGTTCTTTCATGATTGGCTGCCATTTTTATTGATGATGATGGGTCACCCATAGACCTTTGTCCTTATTGTCACATTTAATTCTCTTCACAGACCTCACTTCCTTTTGACCATGGCCTTCTCTGACATTGCTTTTTATCTAGGGCGCTCAATTCTTTCTCCTTCTCTCTGCTGTTTTTCTTTATTTCTTCATATATGCCTTTACTTCTAACATGTTTTACTTTCAATGCAAACATTAACGTTTTGTAGACAATGACCAATAATACAGCAAATTCATAAATGCAAAAATACCTTACAGTTATCAGCCTATGACTAGCAATCATAGAAAAGACATGCATTTCCTGCTTTTCTTCATGATAAACAACTAATTCAAGTGCTCAGGCAGAACTCCCCATCTATTAGATATCAGTAATTCAGATAAATGTTAACTGCAGTAAATGTGAATCTTGAAGAAAGAAGTACCACAAAAATTCAAAGTCTTGCCTTTTTTTTTATGACATTCCAATGTTAAAATTAGAATTTCCAATGTCTAAATCTCTATGGAAATATCATTTATTTCTGACTTCACATTTTGATACCTCATCAGATTATATGGCCAAGTTCTAATCAATTTTGTTAAATTTTACTAAACACATAGGTCATGTTATATTTGATCAAGAAGTATGTCATCACAAGGTAAGTTTATTCTTCCTAAAAAAAGAGTCATCAATAAGAGTAAACGTAGCTTCCATTAACCACTGACATTTTAAAATGTCAATTTTACTGAAATATTTTATTTCTATTTTGGTAACATTCAATTTTCACTGCTTTCTTTTATGACCCAATATAGCTCAGTTTATTATTATCCCACACTAAGATGAGGGGAGATGGATCTTTCTGTGTTTAAAGGCATCATACAGACCCCGACCTCATTGCTCAGCAGAGCAGAAATGGAATTTAAAGACCTTTATGTGCTGACTACCTTTTTGTGTCTGTAGCCAACAGTACCACAGTAGTCTTTCTTTTCCAGTCTGCTATGTATTTATGACCTTGAGTTTTCTCTGTGGTCTAGTGAAAAAACTAACTTTCAGGAAATTCTAGAACTACTTCCACCTGCAGTTTGATAAACTAACTTCATATTAACCATTTGAATTTTGGATCTGTGAGTCCTACTTCATCTGTCCCCCCACTCTTAGAATAGATTCCTGTTGAAGACATCTAGGACTTAGACATCTCCTTTGATACTATTTTGATTGTTGGATGGTTTGAGCACTTGATAATTCTAACCATCCTATCTTCCTATAATCTCATTATTGGAGACCTTGTTGCTGTGTAAACCGTATTATGAGTCTGAAGAGCCCCCTCTTCCTGTTTGCTTTGTTCTGAGAGGTTAGAAATATTTCTGTGTATCTTAGTGATAGGTGATCCCATGTCTAGCATACCCTGCGGGGTCCAGTGTCTGCAGCTAGATCTGCTCTAAAGCCAGATCCCAAATGCCCTCATGGACTGTGTCTCGTGAACCACACCACCATACCTCGGGCTGTAACTGCAACGTACAAAGTTGCTCTGTGGAAGGATTCTATACTTTAAATTGCAATACTTTTTAACTTACAAAATTTGTTTTCAATTTCACATACTTAGAAAAAAGGACCCATCCCTTTGTCAAATCGTATTAAAATGATCACTCCCTGAAATGCATTTGAAGTACATACTACAGTAAAACTGCAACACTGTAACTTCAATACATTGAAAACTCATAGGACGAAAAGTAAAGAGAGAGAAATTATTAAAACATATATAAAAATAAGATTTTTGACACATCATATGTTAAGAACAGAATTCCAAGCAAGGGTTTTCTCAAATAAGGACCTACTTTCAAAGCACATGCACTGAGCTAATTAGAAAAACAGCAACAACAACAAACAACCCTCTAAGGAGTATTAGAGTTTATTGTCTGATAGTTGTGACATCTCAGAATAGCAATCTATTTTTTTCTTTTTTATGTTAGAGACACTTTCCTAGTCAACTTTACTACTCTGTTAGGTCAAATTCTTGACCTATTTACTCCATGGCATTAAGTGATAATTGAGCTGAAAGAGGAAAGAGAAAGAAAAAAAAGAAAAACCCTTTGAACCCTTAAAGCTTTTGTCTATACATTTCACTCTTCTGTCTTGCCCAGATGTGTTTTTTAATCCCTGAATCATCCATGAAAATCCATGTGGTTTCACACAGAGAAAAACTGTTTCTTTAGTCTATGTGGAATCACAAAGCTCCCTTTTGACTCTGTGCTTTGGTGTGCAGGAATGCTAGAAGGTTTTAAACTTAGGGACAATATACTGCTTGTTGGAACAGAAGTGTCTTTGGTGTTCTGTTCTACAGGTTTCTCTCCACTTGAGAGTCTGTAAAATACTCCGACATGACACAATCACGTGACTGGTCATTAAGGTCTAAATGAGCATCACACTTTAATGCCTTGCTTTTTATTCCTTTTGCATTACAACAACGGGCCTGCCTTTTAGCAGCTTTGAAATGGGAGAAACCTACACGTATCAGAGGAGGGACCCTTCAAAAGTTTTTATAAATCAATGCAGCACTGATCTGTCTTAGAAGAAATGGAAGCTACCTGTCAGCCCTGTAACCTACATTTGGGTAACCTGTACACCTGAATCACTAGTACGCAGACACCTCATCATAGGAGCTTGAGTGGCATCCATCAAACCAGAGCAGGAAGAGGGGCGCCTGGGTGGCTCAGTTGTTAAGCGTCTGCCTTCAGCTCAGGTCATGATCCCTGAGGCCCTGGATGGAGCCCCTCATCGGGCTCTCCACCGGGCGGGAAGCCTACTTCTCCCTCTCTCACTCCCCCTGCTTGTGTCCCCTCTCTCGCTATGTTTCTTTCTGCCAAATAAATAAATAAAATGTTTTTTTAAAAAGACAACAGAGCAGGAAGAGAGCAAGGAAGTTACTGAATCTAACCCTGCTTTAGGGTAGCTAAACATGTCATTAATATGTACTAAGTGTAAACAAGAATCAAGGCTAGGGGGAGAAACAGTGCAAATAGGAGTCATGAGAGGACCTTGCAGGCCTGATGTAGCGACTTCGTGTACTCCAGACGCACGTTTCAAGTCTTGCAAAGATGAGAAAACTTGTAGGAAAAGAGTAAGATTAAGAGTTCATAGAACTATTCATTAAAGGGTTTTTTGTAGTTTTTAAACCTTAGTGTGACTTTTAGACGCAAACATAGTGAACTAACACTTAAATATTACTGGTACAAAAAAAGATGTAAGATATTTCCCCAGAAAATTCTTTTAACCCATCTTTTGTAATGTCTTGAATTTTCTTGTTAATATATGCAATTGAGAAGAGCTGATCACAAACGTTGAAAGCTCTGGTTTTGTGTCATTCTGTACCAAGTGTTTATGTTTGGTGCGATCTACAAGATACCCAAATGACCTCTCTGTCTAGGTTTGATTCAGAAGATTCACCTATGACAAAGTTGAGTTTAGGACACAAAAACCGTAATTTGATGTTTAGAATCAACAGGGCATTTACTATTTCTAAGGCAATACGACATGATATAGGAAGAAAATCAGTGATCATGATGGGCTCAGCAAACTGGCCACAACAGGGCATTAGGCTGTTCTAGGCAAGATATTGTTCTCTTCTTGTGTATTACAACATCAAAGGACATTGCTGAGTAAAAGAACCTAAAGTTCCCCCAGGGAAACACATTTAGGTATCACTATATCATATAGTCATTTACAAAGAGAACATGCATGTGATGTTAATAGAAATACTTGTGTGGTCTCTGATCAGTAGTCAAGTACTCTACAGCTCTTAAAATACATGCTCAATTTACAATATCATTATACACTTGATTATAACTAAGAACTTAGTGTCAAGAGGGAACCAACATTACATAATCTAAATATTTTATCAAGCTAGTTTAAGATAGGCAAGCAAATTACTAAAGGCAGAGAAAACAGAAGGAAAAATTTTATTGAGTTTGGCCATCCGGTAGCAAAGTTAATTAAAATGAGAAATGAAGGGCACTTTTCTGAGAGACCCGGGAGTGATTCATTAGTCGTGAAAATATTATCTGTAGATAGAGAGCAGCTGCCTGCTCATGAAAATTATGAGAGAATCAAATATGGTAAATAAAAGAGACAGTGAATTCTCACAGCCAAAGTGAAAAGGATAACTCGGCCATACATTATTCCCACTGCAGCAAAAGTAGTGTTTACACAGGTTCTTGTAAAGACTCATGGTGTGTCTTTGTTACAAAAAAGCAGCAAGGAAGTAAGACGACTATCCAAGCAAGTCAAACTAAGTAGAGTGAAATCATCCACACCAGTAGGAAGATGAAAAATGCTAAACAAATGGTAATTGTCAATGTAATTTTATATATTACATATCTAATATCAACAGCAAATAAACACACTTCCACCCATTACTAGAAAAATAATCTTTCAAATAATCATTTTACTCAAAAAGAATTCAGGAATTAAATGAAAAATAAGGGAAGCACTGCATCAGTGTCAACATCATCTCTGTTAAGGGTGCAGACACGAGATTCACAAAGACCAACTTCAGATATTGGGAAAAAATACTATCATAAACAGAACACTGTTCTGATAATTTTGGTTATATCATTCAATATACTCTTCAGAAGTTCTTTATATGTACCATTTCCTAAAACAGCAGTCCATGCAAAACCCTGAAGAAATACATTTTTTAAAAACCCAACACAATCCTGTTTTGTATTTATAATTCCATTGTCTTTAAAATAAATCATCAAAAATGTAACGATTTCTTTTTCTGAATATGTCTGAGAGTTCAAGAGACAGCAAAAGCTATTCTAACCTATACAAGGTAATTGTGTCTCTTAAATTGTTCCTTCTGTGATGCCTTAGACACAATCAGCTAATTTTTATTGAACTCTGTAGTTAAAAACAATTCACTAATAGAACTTTTGATACTTTGAACTATCAAATAGACTAGATTGCTGACCTTTGTATTAGTTACAATTTACATGATTTCCTCCAGATTTGTTAAGAGGAATTCTATTAGAAGAAAAAGCCTTTCCTTCTCTCTACTTATGTATTCACGTATTTAATTATTTATTTCTGTTAGTAAGAACCGATAGGTATTTATTTTATGCGATGAGTTATAATGCCTTACTTTCATTATTATTTTGTTGCACAAGTTTCTTTATAGTAGGTCCCTGGGAGCTCCTTCAGGTGGGCACACCCCATTTCTGAACACTTCTTTTCTTGAATCGGCCATTTCCCCAGGAAGTGGTTCCTTCCATTAGAAAATGGTATTTAGAAAAAATCTGGGTGACATATACTCATCACTACTGAGGTATCATTGTTGCCGGATCCTCCCAGTGGACAGAGCTAGGAAACATGTACGTATAGACACAACGCACTTCTATATACAATTCCCTTTTGTGTATATGTATATATATTAAAAGCAATGATTTTATACTGATGCTCTCAGGGACATTTTTTAATCCTTTCAGTGGTTAAGCATATTTCTTTTTTGCATCCCACATAAAAAAATGGGGAACCTAGTAATATAATGAGTAATATCATTGTGCGTAGTGATCTTAAAACCATGGTTTCCTTTTAGTCCTTACAGCTACTCTGTGATATACACGCTGTTAATTATTAGAGTTAATTATTATTAACCCATATGGACTGAAAAGAAAACCAACTTGAGGATCAGATCACCAGAATGTGGTAGAGCTGAGCAGTATATTCTGACTCTACATTTCTTACTTCTTCCACTATACCAATCTAGAAAGATAACATTTTTATTTTTTTGGCCATATATATATATGGCCATATATATATATATAAAATATATACATTTTCTGTATTTAAGTATGACAGACATCATCTTGCCACCTTTTCAAATATGTGAAGTTTTTCACTATATGTAAAGTAATGCATTTTTATTTTCCTCCTGAGTTGCACTTGAACTTTTTTTGTTTCTTTCAATGACACCACCAGCTTTTAAATATCACTGAAATGTT
>PITA01003324.1:28250-40748 GCA_004023965.1 Spilogale gracilis
GCCTGGGTGGCTCAGTTGGTTAAGCAACTGCTTTCGGCTCAGGTCATGATCCTGGAGACCCAGGATCGAGCCCCACATCGGGCTTCCTGCTCGGCGGGAAGCCTGCTTCTCCCTCTCTCGGTCCCTCTGAATGTGTTCCCTCTCTGGCTGTGTTTCTCTCTGTCAAATAAATAAATAAAATCTTTAAAAAAAAAAAAAATAAAAAAAAAAAATAAATATCACTGAAATGTGTAATCTTAAATCATGTTTATTTGCCTCTATCTCCTTTTTTTCCCCCACTAGTCCCAGTTGAGTGCTGATATTCATCCTGTTTCCCTCCGCACTGATTTTTCTGTGCAACTCTTCTAATCCTTCCCTGTTCCTCTCTCTTGGATTACTTCTCAGGCTCCTGGGTGACCTCTACTTCCTCCCCATAATCTTACATTATCATATGACCTTCCACAGTTTCTTGCTTTTCTTTTCCTTTTTCTTTCCTTTTTTCTTTTCTTTTCTTTTCTTTTTTATTTTTTGCCTTATTCCTTCCTGTGAGTCAGCATTATTTCCAACTATCTACCAACTCTTATCCAGCCCTGCCACTCTGGTCATGTCATGCCAGGCTGTTTGTTCATCAACTCCTATGTGTGTACTCAGATGCTCCCTCTAGGTAAGCCAACCTTAACTATCTTCCCAAGGCCCAACCTGAAGTCCCCAACCTCTATAAAAATAAAAAGCTGTAACACCTGATCTAGTACTGTCCTCTACTTTGTCTCCATTGACTTTAACCTTAAATACTTATTTAGAAGGGAAATCACTTGAGGAAAAAAATATTCTTTAACTCATCCACAGTCTTGGTGACTCTTAACATTAAAATTTAGCTAATTATTTGTTAATAATTCTTTGATCCAAAGGACTGCAGTATCCTGCATTAGATTACATACATATACATGTATTACTTGTCATATACATCAAACCTGCATCAAAAATAGAGATGACTGATGGAAAATGAAGCATGATAATTTTTTTTATCCAGCACAAGAAGGAAGAGAACCAAACAAGTATCATTTGAAAGAGCTTCTGGTTGACTCTAAGTAGAAAATGTAATCAGAACTAGAAAGCGTAATTATCTGAGTTTCCTGACTAATCAGATTTTATCGAATTTTATAGATCACTGGATGACTAAATTGTTTCAAAAGCTCTTATACAACTCATTATGGAATGTATAACTCAGAAAGATCATGTGAGAAGGCCAAGTGAGTAGCTAAGAGGAATGCATCGGACTTACCAAATTTCCTTCCATGACAAAATATTTCTCATATTAGCTTATTACAGATTCTTCTTCTGTCTCTCCAATGCCACTTTCTAGCAGAAAAGCCAGAAGTTCTGAAATACTGTTTCTTTGTGTGTTCAATGACCGAGTATGAATGTCTTATGTTATATAAAGGGCTCTTATACAATTTGATAAAGTGTTTAGAGCCAGAGTCGGCATCTGCCACTTGGTCCTTTGTCATCCTCCTTCTCCCCAATAAGGACAACTTCTGCTTACACAAATGTCTTTTTTTTCCCCCCACCCACAACCAGTCTTGAATTCCTGCCCCTCAGAGCCCGCACTGAAGCCCCGTGTTTTGTAGGTGACCACCCTAAACAAAAGCTTCTCATTTCACAAGTGACCTCTACTCTCAAAGGAGTCACTGTTTCCAGGTAACCTGTTCCACTTACACTTTATTGGTTTCAATTGTTTCAGAATGTGACATGGTTTAATTAAGCATTCTGACCCAGTTTGAGGCAGGAACCATAAATAATGAGGAAGTGTGTACTTCTACTCCTGGAAGAACTTAGGCAGTGTCTTAATGTCACTGAGCTGAACAGTTGAATGGTGTGTGAACTGCGGAGGTTTAAGGCTATGGGCTCGGGTTCATCACAGCTCCCTGCAGTTCAAAGGCAGAGCTCATGACTGCCGTTTTATCTTTGTCAAATGATTAAAGACACCGTGATAATATTGCTCTGTGGATTTGTAAGTCATGGTGTTACACAGTACACAGAGGATTCACAGAAAATAAGAGAACCACAGTAAATTTTTTCCTGCAAAGTGACTCAAATCAGTATCTGAAATACGAAAAATAAATGGCCACACCATTTCATAAGATTACTTCATTTCATACATATTCTGCCTTAACAACTTCCAGAAAATTCCAAGTACCACAACAGGAACTATTTCTTTCCATTATTTCTTCTGTCAGATAAGAACTTATAAACACAAGGCCTATTAAAGAAAACTTACATTATATATATATATATATATATATATATATATATATATATAATAGACAATCTCCAGTCCAACCTAATGGCCCAAATAACATTTTATTCTTGTTACGTGTGAAGGTACCGATCACTCCAGGTGGTCTGAGAATCCCTTGGATGAAGGCATTATGTACTAGACAGAGTATGAGCTTAAAAAAAATTCCTTATTGAATAAAAAAAAACTTGGAGTTCCCTCTGAATACCTCAACCATTTGTAAAAATGAAAAGAGGCAAAGACACAATTAAAAATGGTGCAGTCATACAAGAAGAGAAAAAATTCTAACACGTCTCAGGTCCTCATCATTTTATAGCAGTGAAAAACTGAGCTCAGGTCAATTGTTTACCTAACATCACAGTTAGTAGATAGAATTAAACACAGTTCTCCCAAATTTGTCTTTATGAGCTTTACTAGTATCTGGTAATTTTGCATAAATATCACTTACTAAGTTAGTAAACACCTTTCTGGTATGTGCCTATTCTTTATAGCCTTACACCCTACATCTACTTTTAATTTTGCTTAATATCTTGAAAGCCCTGAAAGCTGTACTTGGTTTCAAAAACAAAAGTAAAGTGTGATCTTTGTATTCATATTAAAACTAATGCAGATTCTCAGAGTTCATGTTTGTAATGTTAATATAGTTTTTTAAATTGAATCTAGATCTTAAAGAACTCCCCTGATATATAGACATTTGGGGAAACCATCATTAGTCCCATATAGACACATAAAAAGAGAGGTTATTGTCAGTCCAGACTTCCGCCTTGTTTTTGTTTTTGTTTTTTAGATTTATTTATTTATTTGAGAGAGACAGAGAGAGAGCATATGCACAGGCCCTTGCACACAGGCAGGGGGAGGGGGCAGAGGAAGAGGGCAAGGGAGAGAAACAGACTCCCCACTGAGTGCAGAAACCTCCATGGGGCTCTGTCTCTTGACCCTGAGATCATGACCTGAGATCACAACCTGAGAACAATACTACCACTGAGGTATTCCCCATGATATAAGCTGCACAGTTATGATATACAATAAGGGAACTCCTCTGGAAAAGGCTGGATTGAACTGCACTAAAGCCCTAATGGGAAAGATGAAGGGGAAACAGAAGCAGTAACTTCAATCATGCTAAAAAGTCCATTCCAGAATTCTGTACAAACTGGTGGGGAATCCCTCTCTGGCTGACCTGGCGGCAGCTATAGTGAACTGGGAGGAGAGTAAGAAAGTGGTTGGTAAAATATTCATGCAAAAAACAAAAACATAAGAAATAAACAAAAAACCTGGCACTGTAAAAAGTTAATGAATTAGAAATATTAAGAGAAATAGCTGAAAATTAAGGGAGATAATTCCTCTATGAGTTATACATTCCTTCTTCCTCCTCCACATTCATGACAATGTATATGGTTTTTGATATGATACAGGAAATCTATCAAAGTCAGGTACAAGAAACAAAAAGTAGTTGGCTCACATGAGGAGTTCCAGAGTATTGACATCTCTAAAGGTTTGAGGACGCCAAGGCTGCTAAGTTACCAATTAAATCCCTAGGACATTTGCTTGAGTTTATTCAAAATAGCAAAATCTGTTTAAGACATAACTTTTAAGTCACATTTTAGTGGCCTTCCTTCAAAAACCTAGCTGACCTAACTCAGAGATTTTCTCTGAGCTTAGTTAACATAGAACTCAGAAACACACAAGCGTCATTCTTGAAGATTGTTCCATTTTGAGTGGAGATGGCCATATACATCATGAAGCTTTAAAGCTTATCTCTTAAACACGTGGTTCTTCCTCTCTATGCTCAGGATTAATTGGTTATTATATAGACCAATTAGTCTCATTAGACTTTCAAAAGGTTGCCAGGATGCCTCCTATTAACAAAGGGAAATTTTTTCTCAATGGTGATGTAGTTATACTGATTATTAAAAGTAAATTTGTTATTGTTCCAAATCAAAAATGGGACAGAGTAAGAGTTGGGGCCAGGGAGGGGGAGGGATAGAAATATTTATTCCAGCAGATTCCAATTCTGGTAGGAATCACCAGGGGAGCTTTAAAAATATATAGATTACAGTCTGCTTTCTCACTTAGTCTACCCCAAGATTCTGATTTATTGTAACTGGGATGAAGCTAGATCATTCTGATGAGATTTTCCACAATACTGTACACATTTAAAATCATGAGTCATTTCTGCAGAAAAAGGGTCACACCCAAATAGCTAATGGTTCCACTAGCAATTTATGTAGAACTTCAAATTTCGGGAATCGCCTTCTTTGTACTATTCTTAATTTAATGTATAGTGTCCCTGTCACTGAGAATAAATGTATTTTTCTTTGTGAGAGAGAAATTATTTTGAGAAATACAAATAACAAAATGAAAAACACAAACACAAAAAGATTAATAACTATGTAAGCAGAATTATTAACTTCCCTGTATTTTCACTCACCTCTACAATACTTCTACAAAATGTTTTCTGTATTCTTCATGATGTCAAAATGTGCTGGAAATACCATTACTGATGGATGAGGTAACTTACAAAATTAAAAGTTAGATGATAGAGATCACTAATGAATTAATTCTGATTTTTTCAAGATAAAAACATTTATATGAACTCATTGAAGTCTCCACATGTAAATAGATATACCTGAACATATTTATTCAGACTCAAGTGGAAAATCAAATCAGCAAAAGTTTTAAGTTTTTATTTATGAGTAGACATTAAGACATAAGAATAGCAAATGTCCAGATAAAGCTCAAGACCTCACCAATCTACCTTATGTTAGTGTGGTTTCTGTTATACTGATATATTGATGAAGGGGTTATAAGAAATTACATAAAGACAATTTGATGTAAGTCCTAAAAAATGTTATTGGGAACGCACATGGGTGGCTCAGCCAGTTAAGCATCTGACTCTTGATTTCAGTTCAGGTCATGATCTCAGGGTTGTGAAATCAAACCCTGCATTGGGCTCCATACAAGGTGTGGAGCCTGCTTAAGATTCTCTCTCTCCCTCTTCCTCTGCCCCTTAAAAAAGGTTATTGGGATTTGCCATCTTCGAATAGATCTAGCATGTAATACATTATGTTGTCATTGTATTTTTAATCACATTATATTTGGTTTGGTGCCCAGGAATCTTTGTGTACTTGGTTCTTGGCTAAGTATCATTGCTCTTCCATTTGGAATCAGGCTGCTGAGTGCCTAGCAGAAGACTCAAGGATAGGAAAGATGACTGGGTTAGCCACCTTCTTCCTACACAACAGACTTCACCACAAACCACCAGGGAAACAGCACAGTCACCATTATCTTAAATGCTCATTTACAACTCATTCTTATAACACAATTCAAAAGTTATGGAACACATTCCTCTCCACACTTGCAAATAACAGTCTCCCATTTTAATAAAGGACACCAATTACTAATTTTAAAAAGTCTCCATCTCTCCATGTATCCCTACAACTTGGTGATAAGTGCACTGTATACACTGAACAAGTATTCTCATTGTTATCAACTTAATAACCATGTGGACAAGGAGAATATAGTGATGGCTGGGGGCTGGGGGAGCAGCTTCCCAAAGGCTGTACTAGAAACAGTGAGTCTTGTTCCCTTCAAGATAAAAATTGTCTACATAAAAATAAAAAGAACTGATCAGAACTTCTACAAAACTCAATAAAAAGGACTTGGAAAAAAGTCTCCTTTCTGTGTAATCCCCTACAAAATCACCTTTCTGTATCAGTTTAATAAATGTGAATATGCAAATACATTTCAAAGTCCTGATAAAATCGAAACAAAGAATGATAATATACCATTGTCTATCATTGACAGCAACGGCTATATCTAAGGAGCACATGCTGACATTTAATAGTTGATTTTCCAAGAAATTTCACAAAATATCTTGATGCAAAAAGTTTATGATAGAATCATAAACTTAAATTTACAGTCTCATCTCAAACACATCATTTAACTTATTCTCATAGCAATTAAATCCTTTATGTTGTAGGAAGACATTTTGAAGATTAAAAACACTGGCACATTAAATGATTTACTCATGCCCTACATTCCGTGTTGGTACAAGACCAAGAAATCATTACCTCTTTTTCCCAAAGTACTTTGGAGCCTGGGTTGAAATCCCGACTCTACCACATAATAGTTGCATACGATTAAGCAAGTCCCATAAGCCTGAGTCTCAGTTCCCTTATTTGTAAAATGGTGAGAATAATCCCTAATGTATAGACCTGTTTTAGGATTAAATAGTACAATGTGTGTAAAGTGCCAGACACAGAGCCACAATGGTACTCAATAAATATTATTATCTTACAACTTTTACAGGGAACATAAACTCTAGCTTTTTGAATAGTAGAAATTAAAATCGAAAGGAAGAACTTCTTAAGCATTACAATGCTGAGAACTAGTCATTCAAATTGCCTTTTATGACATGTAATTCCAGTGAGTGTTGTAAGTACTCTGATGAAATAGAGAATGGCTTGTCCATGCTGAGACATGGAAAACATATCTATTGTTTGAAAATAGCTGGTTATGAGTGCCTGGCTGGCTCTGATGGTTAAGCATCTGCCTTTGGCTCAGGTCATGATCACAGGGTCCTGGGATTGAGTCCTGCTTCTGGCTCCCTGCTCAGTGAGGAACCTGCTTCTCCCTCTGGCTCCCCCTGCTCATGCTCTCTCTGTCAAATAAATAAATAAAATCTTAAAAACAATAACAACAAAAAGAAAATAGCTGGTTCTCATACATTTAAATGAGAAAGATTATTTAAGTATATGCTTTTATTTCAAGGATGGAATTGTTCTGTTTTTTGCAGATTCTCTGAAATTATGTTTTTCTAAATTAAAAAAAAGTCAGTGATTATAGAGAAAATATTATACTCAAAGTCACTCCTTACAGCTAATTCTTTGAAGTTTGTGAGAAATCATGGCTTTCAGCATCCTTCTAAAATCTAAAATTCTCAGGTTCTAGAGTAGAAATGACACAGTGGACAAAGAAGTGGCTTAAGTTAATGTAAGTTAATAATTAGAACAGGAATATCTGTATTTCTAGAAAAACCTAGAATGTCAATGTACTCTTTTGAGCAAATAAATGTTTGCTTCAACTAATCTTAATCTTGGTCCCTTTGCTTAAAGGTAAGTTTTATTCTAGCTCTATCATAGTATGACACACATATAATATACATTTGGTACAAACTATATTTAAATACTAACTACCCAGGCTATAGCTCAAAGCCTGAACATTTTTATTCTAAGATAAATTCTGCCTAGAATGAAGTTGAAACTAGGTCTCCTATTACTCAAATATAGCCATTTTAAAAAACCATACAACTGACAAGGTGGTAGAGAGCTTATAGCCAAGCATGCAATGTGTTTCAAGTTAACAGTAATTAAAATTTATTTAATATGTTTTGTGGAGTACAAAATGATAATGCAAAGATTCTTCTAATCAACAGCTAGTGTAGAAAAGAATCTTAAAATGAAATACAAATAGGAAACAGCCTAATTGATTTAATACTTAATAAGTTCAGTGTCAGTAAAAATCTTTCCAAAAATCAGCTGATATATTTTTTTCGAGCTCCATAACTGGCTCTTGTCTGCATTTGGGCAGGTCTCATCTGAATTTTGCAAGTAAACAGGTTCATTAGCAAGAGACTTTACAAATGGATATGTGATACTTTTAATCCTCATTACAACCGATTCTTTATGGTTGTAAAATGGCAACAGCAAATAAAGTATAATTTTTAGGTCACTTTCCCAAGATGCTGTTCCAGAGTGCCACTAATAGACAACTACCCTTTTCTCAATTTTTTATGAACTACTATTCTCCATAACTTAAAGAATAATAGTGAAGTAAATTTTTCTTCTCTCAAACCAGACTTTAGAATTGGCTCAGGTAGTTCTGGGTGGGGAGCTAAAAAATTGATCTGATACAGCTAAAATTCTCAGCCACTCTTTTAGCAAGCATTTGTTGTGCTATGTAAATACTCATAGGATACCACATGCATCTGCAGTAGAAAAGGGAAGAGGTCGGGTAGGTGTATTTTAAAAAGAGAGCGAGAGGACAAGAACAAGAACAAATGATAGATATGCCATTATTCCCGCAATGGTCTTTGGTTCTAGCTTACTGGTATTGTCTAGCCGTGAAGATCAGATAAGCCTGTCATATGACCACATTATTAACCAATGATCTTGCCCACCATGTTGGATTCAAGCTAAAGCAAAGCAGCATCCAAGCAATTGAGATTATGAACAACTCCTGGCACTTGTCCATTTCAATGATGTAGTCTTTCAATTTTAATACAGTTTAGAAAAAGGGAGAAATGAATCAGACACAGAAACAAACCAGAGTGAGACTGAGAAATTTCCTGGGTGTATGCATGTTAGTCTAGTTACCTGAAGTTACTAGGTCACAACTGAAGGCTGAACAAACACTCCTGACCAGGAAGTAATGCACTATGTTTGGGAGAACACAAGACGGAAAAAAAAGATATAATGACAGGAAATTGCTTTATGTTGGAAGATTAGAAGCAGAACTATAGTAGCTGTCAAGAAGGAAGCCAACTTCCATAAAAAGGGTCAGTAATACTTTTGATATTATAAAAAAAGAATGACAGCATCCCTGATACAAGGCCTTCTAAAGGTCAGACAAGCAATATTACAGTTTTCCCCCCAAGGGGAAACTATACGCTACTGCTATTTTATTTACTTATGTTGCCTAATAATAGTCACTTAAGCTAACTAGTAGTAAAATAAGTAGTAAAACTGAAATGCGATGAATCTCTATGTAGTAAGAGCTCAGTTCAATGTGGGTCCTCAAGTGTCTTTCCAAAAATGAGGCAAAAATAACACCTCCCGAAATGGAAAGGTAAACATACCTATTACTGAGGAAGTGAAAAAAAAGCACTGAGCATATGGATTGAGCATCCGCAATGCATTCCCAACCTTGGAGTTATGTTTAACAACAGCTTCTGTATAAATCACTATTTTTATGCTTTGCTAATGTAATATGCCATTTATCACACTCTGAAATTATTCAGTGACCTACTTTGGTAATTAAGGCATTTACAGAGATCTTCCCCTATAGAATCAGCCCACTGGCTAAAGGATTATTTCAGATCCACCAGGCTGTATGATTATTTCTATTTTAAAGAAAAGAGTATTTTGAAAAACAGAATGAGACAGGTCCAGAGTTTAATGTAAGGGGAATCAACGTTTCTTCCCATTATTTAACCTTGGTCTTTTCACCTAATTGCTATGAATCATAAGATTAATGATGGAAACCAGAAAATAAATGAATTAAAATTTTAAAGATGCAGGGACACAGCTCATTGCACCAATATTCTAAGAGCAGTTTCACATAGAACAGTGTAAACCTTCAGAAGGGGGGAGAAAGAGTAAATAAAACCTATAGTTTATTCCTAATCAGAGATGTACATCGAATATACAGTCAGTCAGTGAGAAGGCGCAGTGCTAAAGATCTAGTAATAAGATAAGGAACAGGGAGGGGAAAATACTTTAATCTTCCACCCATAAATCAGCCCTTTCCTCTACTATGACAAGTGTTCAGAGTGACTTGGAGAAATAAAGCACCGGGCTCTGAGATTGAGTACCTATAATTAAGAAAAACGAAGTGAAGTCTTTGCGTGGTTAAAGGGGAAGAAAATTTGCCCTGCTCAGGCATCTCCTCCCAATGCAGCAAATTTGGACATGAGCTATAGGCTGCAAACTGAGCTTGGAAATGGTGCAGGGGAATGATGGAGGGAAAGGAAGATGAAGTTGCCAGTTCTGAGGCTGGATGGTTCTACACTGAGCCTCAGAGGGAAGGGGTTAAAAGGGTGCTCCTCATACCTTTCTTTTCCGTTCCATACGTTCCCTGGGGATTTTCCGTTGTTTTTTTCTCTCTCTCTCAAGGTTTTTTTCCTTTTCATCCAGTTCGGCCTCTCGAACTTTTTTAATAGAAGCAGCAGCATGAGCCATTTTGCAGAGAAAACCAGCAGAAGCAGTTACCGCAGCTCAGTTTCCACTCCCCAGCAAGCCAGGTGATTTTAGAGCTAGATGGAAAGGTGATTTTGCCCACCAGGGCAATGGCTGGCAGCCAGAGCACTCACGAAATAATCCACTCCGCCCCCGAGCTAGGTCATAATCTTGCTCTAGCTTCTGCAGCACCCATAACTCAGCAGAACGTACCAAGGTCCCAGGCCAAGCCCCTCAGCAGCGCACACCTGCACACACGCAGGCATAGGTGTGCACCCACACTCGGAAGTGGCCCCAAGGGAAGGCGGAGCACTAGACTCGGAGCTCTTGAGCTGTTGGGTGGCCGCAAGTGCCGGCAAGCATCCTACTAGTTGAAAGAGCCTTCCTTAGACACACATCACCAATTGGAACAGTCTTTGGGGACTCCTCCAGACAGTCTGTGTCTTCCGACTGGAGCCAGGAAGAGGCCACCTCTGAGGAACTGCCGGGGGGGTGGGGGAGTTTATTGCCGCTTCCAACCACACCTCTATGCAGGGTGAGAAGAAATGGTGCAGTCTCACTAAATGACTTGCTGCTGCAGCTGGGGCTGCTGCTGCTGTTGCCACGGCAGCTCCGCTATAGCACATGACAGGAATTCCTGCCTTTGAAATCTCAGTCCTTCCCTCCTCCAAAGGTTCATGTCACGGAAAGAACCAAAGCCGCTGTTCTGGGAGAGGGCGAGCATGGGCTGGAGTTCCTCGCCACCGCTATAGCAGTACGGGTGAGCAGTCTGGGAGCGGCTGGGAGGAGCCCGGTCCTCACCGTGTCATTTACAGACCCACGTGAGGCGGCATTAGCGAGCGGCATTAAGCCGGGAATCAAAGGAGCTGTCAGTGAGCACACAGCATAATCTGGGCTCAGCCAGGTTATCCCCAGAGAGAGACGGAGCCCCTCAAAAGAGGCGGGCAGGGGCAGAGGTCCAGAAAGGGACAGGGGGAGGCAGACGACACCTAAGACCACTCTCCCTCATTCTAAGAGGCGAACGGGCACTCGTTATTTAATTACCAAAGGCTTTTGTTAAATACAAAATTCACATTAAGTAATATGATAAAGTGAAGTGAGATTAATATTGCTAGAGGTTCCTCTTTATACACCCAAAAGGGAGAGAAGAGGATACAACTTGGTAACTCAGGATGAACCCAACACTTAATCTGATCCAGAAGTCAGTCAAAGGAGAAAATAATTGCAATGGCATGGACCAGCCTGTATGGGCACTGTGATGATTCACAGGTCAGTTAACTTCCAGCCAGCATTATTAGTTTCTTATGCGTGGGAAGCATAACCTTCCCTGGCTTAAACAGCCTTTGGGCTCAGGTTCTGATCCCAGGACAGAACCTCAGCCCCCTGCATTGGGCTCCTCGCTTGGCAAGGAGCCTGCTTCTCTCCCTCTGCCTGCCCCTCCCCTGCTTGTGCATTCACCCTCTCTCTCACTCACTCTCTCTCTCTTGCTGTCAAACAAATAAATAAAATCTTTTTAAAAAATTCAGCTTCTATTAACTCCCTGGTCTGGAAAATCTTGTACATTTTCACAAGGAAAGAGACATAGACACTAAAGCCTCCTGGGAAGATAATATGTGGATCTGGGGAGGATTCCTATATGTTCTTAACCAGGTGAGTCATTGCCCATCACTTGATATAACATAACTAAAACATTTTCTCCTCTGAGGTGCTTGAAGATAATCAGTGGTAATGGTGTCAAAGGAGTCATTAGGAATGAAGGTGGTTCAGGGAAAGCAGTGAGCCTGGAGCACAGGGTGTTCTTAACACCATCTGGTATTTTTCTTCTTCTAAATACTTTTTAAAAATGTTTACAACTAAGCTAGTCTTTTTTGATTCATGATGTCCTTTTAACTTAAAAACATGCGTCCCAACAAAAATGTGGCTGAGCCGCAGACATAAAGTGGTTTCCCTGTTAGTGAGGGTGTCTCTTTTGGGCATCTTTTGGGACAATGCCGTTCCCCAGTCCCTTTAGAAACTGTTCATTCTATATCATGATATATTCTCACCTCTATAGACTCCCCAAAAGGAGGTGGAAAATCACAAGTACAGCTAGGGAAGAAAGTGGGGAGTACCTGTTGTAAAAACAAAACAAGTACAAAGAAACAACAACAAAAAAACACACAAACACCACAAACAAAAACCCACATTTGTTTCCTTAGCCCTTAATGAGTTCAATAGACCTATTCATAAAATTGAACAGTATCAATTGAATTATGTTGTTTTCTAATG
>PITA01003324.1:40848-141735 GCA_004023965.1 Spilogale gracilis
ATACAAAGGGGGGGGGGGGGGGGGGGGATAAGCAGGCTTCCTGCTGAGCAGGAGGGCTCCATGGCATCAGGACCTGAGCTGAAGTCAGACGCTTAACAACTGAGCCACCGGGATGCCCCCTCTTTCTTTCTTTCTTTTACTAAACTCTGTACCCAACTTGGGGCTCAAGCTCATGACCCTGAGATCAAGAGCTACATGTTCTACAGACTGATCCAGCCAGAAGTCCCTCCTTCCGTTTTTCTACAACAGCGTTTGACAACTCTTTTGTTACTTCCTCTCTAAAAGAAAAGGTAATGAATCAGGTCTTACTTTGTTAGGTGTTAGTTTGACTGACATAACTCCCTCACAAAGCACTTGATTGCCAAAGCTTTAAAAACAGTTTAAGAACACTACTTCGCTTGTATTCTCTCATTATATCTTTAGATGCAATGCAGAGAAGCAAGGTCACTGTGCATTTTACAGTTAAAGACACTAGAAGGCAAATAACTTGAGAGCTTTCTGAGGACAGTTTCCAATGGCAGGAGAGCCAAATTTAAGTACTCTGGTATCAGCCCATCTCAGGAGAAGGAACCCATTCGAAAAGCCCCCCTGTGAACTCTACTACTTAAATCACAAGACAGGAAGTCTCAGACTGGTATGAATATTTTTAAATAAAACAAACCGACCACAAGCCTTTCTTAGTGTGCAGCGTTCCGTTTATCTTTTCCCCCATCATAGAACACACTGCCTCCACATGGGATGGACGGCGGCACAGAATCCTATTTGGAGCACCAGGCACGTTAGACGTTCCCACGCAGTGATGTTGTCTCTCTATGGCTAACTCACTCAGTAGTAAGCCGTCCAGTACATGATTTTTTAAAACCATACCTTCTTGTACATTTGTATTGCTCAAACTTTCCTATGATTTCTATATCAATGGGAAAAAATCAGTGCCAGTCTTTGTGAGGGAATAGAGCAGGGCACACTCACCGGCAGACCTCTGCAGAGACAGGGCACCAGGCTCCAGTCCCAGGAGCTTCCGGCCATGTAAATAAAGGACGCGTGCACCAATTAAAGGAGTCTTCCCATCAAGCTTCCCGCAGAGATATAATACTGGCTGAATTTTAAACTTGTAACCAAAGCTGCTTCCTTCCACAAAGCCTCCTGGCCATCAACGGGACAAGCTTGTCTGCCTTCAAAGTATGGAGCACAGTGTCGTTTACATTTAAACTTGAGAGCCAGCCTAGATAGATTGCCCTTCGGAGAGGACGTACTTCATTTGAAAGACAGGAGAGAAATTGGCCATTTGCTGTCCTCAGTGTCCAGCCCTCCATTGATCAGGATCCAAAGAAAATCCTCTGCGGACATGAGGCATCAGTCAGGGCGTCGTTCAATAACAACTGAGCTGGCCATATGCAACTTAATCCCCCCTTCTCTCTCCCAGCCTCACCCAGGAGAAGCAGTTATGCAATTACATAGCATATACTGTCACTCTACCACAAATGGAGTGTGGGGGGTAAGTGGGAAAAGAATCAGATGTACCCCAAAGACAGTTAAAGCATCACCTAATCAGGAGGAAAAAAAAAGTTCCACTCACTTGAGCTATGAGCCAAGAGTTCATTCTATTCAAGTTCATTGGTGTTTATCTGTATTTAAGGATTCGTGTGTGTTGAGACTCTTGAAGGGTCAGGGTAAAGTAAAGCAAACTGACCCAATGAAAGTGCTGCTACCTTACCCCACTTTGTTTTACCTGAAGCCAAATAGATAGGCCAATTTGACAACATAAAATTAATAAAGCAGAGCTTGCTAATACTACTTTCTGTTGATAAACCATTTCTGTAAGGAGGGGATCTGATTGAAATTAGAATATCCAAATGGCGGGATGCCTGGGTGATTCAGTGGGTTAAGCCTCTGCCTTGACTCAGGTCATGATCTCAGGCTCTGCTCAGCAGGGAGCCTGCTTCCTCTTCTCTCTCTGCCTCCTTTCTGCCTACTTGTGATCTCTCTCTCGCTGTCAAATAAATAAAATCTTAAAAAAAAAAAAAAGAATATACAAATGGCATAGTTCTTCTACTTCTGCCTGAAGAATGGAAGCAATGACACCCCAGATCCAAGTCAATATAAGTGGATTCTACAGTTGAAGATGAGGAAGTAGAAGTGGTCTCAAGACCCCCATCTTCTAGCCTCTGAAACAAGCTCTAATACCTCTTATGTTTCACAGAAACTTCCAGCTAAGGGTGCCTTGATGGCTTAGTTGGTTAGGTGGCTTCCTTCAGCTCAGGTCCCAGGATCAAGCCCTGCAGCAGGCTCCTGCTCAGCCAAGAGTCTGCTTCTCCTTCTGCCCCTCATACCGCTCCTGCTCGCTCTCTCACTCTCTCTCTCTCTCAAATAGATATTGGAAGGAAGGAAGGAAGGAAGGAAGGAAGGAAGGAAGGAAGGAAGGAAGGAAGGACGGAAGGAAGGAAGGACGGAAGGAAGGAACTTTGCAGCTAATAACAAGGGTAAGTGCACAAGAAGTGAAAAGCTTCCCTCTGGAGATCGCTTTACATAAAGAAGAGAAAGCCACATGAAGTGAAGGTCATAAAAAGTTAGCATTTGTCACCATGGACTGCAGCCCTATGACTGCCCTATGACCATGAGGATGGTCAGGGGATTACCAGCATCAGGCACATCTGCAGTGAACAGAGGGAAGGAAAAGTCACAGAGAAAGGAAAATCAAAAAAGCCGTGGTTCACAAGGAAAAGAGACAGACAGCCTATGTCTCTCTGCATCCCCCAGCCTCTATCCCCAGCTCCGTTCATTCATTCCCAAAGTGAGAACCCAGGTGATCAAAAATGAATATGCATTGACCTCGCCTGTGTAAATTGGAGTCAGCCTGCAGTAGAGGGACTTGCATTTACTCATTCTGAAAAACTCTTGACAGAAAATCCCTTCACTGAGGCTTCTTATTCAAATTTATTTTCTCGGTGCTTACTTTGACAGGAAGTAAAGTAAGTTTGCTCAGAAATTGGAAAAGCTTCAGAAGGCTAAAATCTGTCTTCCTTTCAATTTACTATATGTTATCTTAGATTGAAAGGCTGGCAATTAATAAATGCCTTTTAAAGATACTTTGTTTAAATTAAAATTTTTCTCACTGTCATCTCTTCACTGCATGGCACCTATCTCTGGTGCCACGTTTTTATCAAATACAAAAACTGAGGGCCTAAATGCAGCCAGTTGAGAAGCCCTGGGGAGCCACTAGTGGAAATGATAAAGTCTTAAAAATCTAGCTGTTATAAGTGAATTATTTTCAGACTTCCTACAACAGATCAGTCACTGAGCACAATCTACAGTGACTATAACTGCAGATATTCAGATCTCAAGTGGAAAGCTGCTTCACAATCTTCAAATGCTTGTTCTCAAGTTTTAAACCAGTCTACATATCTTTAAATATCTTCTCAGGGCTGTTTTCTTCTCATAAATAAACTTTGATTCTGAAAAACATGCTGCTTTTGGATCAGAGAGACATTGCAGTTAAGCTCTAACTCATCCTGACAATTTACTGTTGTGAGTTTGTACCAGCTTTTCATAAGAACTCCGGGCATATTTCTTAGCCCTTTTATTTTGGTCAAATAAAAAGCACTAAATTGTGGTTAAGATGTAAGCCTGTTAATCCTCAAGATCCCTGAATACAAGATTTGTGTTCCTTTTATCCATAAATAAATTTTTTATTTTTGTTTTAAGAATTATATTTTTACTCAGGAATTATATAGGTTACTAGTTTTAGCATCTCAAAAGAAATAACTTTATCGGTAACGGAGAGACATTGGATCAATGCTTGAAACTTACATTTGCATAATGTGAATTAGAAGTGCTATTGGGATAGTGTGATGGACCCTGTTTTAATTAGATTATTTACGAAAGGCCAAGATTCATTTTTCTTGATGGAGACAAAACTATTTTTTAACGGTTACCTGTTAATGTATTTATTTTAATTATTTATTTGTATTTAAATTCAAATGAAATAACATAGAGTGCAGTACTAGTTTCAGGAGCAGAATCCAATGATTCATTACCCACATACAACAAGTGTTTGCCCCAACAAGTGCCCTCCTTAATGCCCATCACCCATTTAGTTCATCCCCCACCTACTTCCCTTCCAGCAGCCCTCAGTTTGCCTTCCTCTCTGTTTTTATATTATTTTATTTTCTCTTCCCTTCCTCTATGTTCATTTGTTTTGTTTCTTAAATTCCACATATGAGTGAAATCATATGGTATTGAGACAAAACTATGTTTAATTGTTATCCTTATGTGACTCCAAATTTAAGCCATGTGTCTCTTAAATTTTTGTGAAATAATTTATATTTGCACTTGCCTTAAGGTGGTAAGGCTTAAAAGTTAGTAAATGTGGGTTTTAAGTGACCGGGCTATTAATCCTATACTTTTTATGGACCATAGATTATAGCTTTCTTTTTTTTTTTAAGATTTTATTTATTTATTTATTTGACAGAGAGAAACACAGCTAGAGAGGGAACACAAGCAGAGGGAGTGAGAGAGGGAGAAGCAGGCCTATTGGGAAACAGGGATCACGATGCGGGGCTCAATCCTGGGAGTCCGGGATCATGACCCGGGCTGAAGGCAGATGCCCAACAACTGAGGCACCCAAGCACCCCCAGATTATAGCTTTCTTACTCATTATTCCCAGCCAGTAAATTATTAGCAAAAAATATCTCATTATTTTTCAAAATTAACAATAGAAAGATGGCAAAATGCAAGCTTAGAGCAAATCCAAAACTGAAGATCACTAAAATCAGTGACAGATGTTTCAGATCTCCAGTTTTCCAACCCAGTGCCCTCATCACTAAAACATGGCCATAAACACTTTGGCAATTCCTGCAATCAATTCTATACCCACTAGAGTTTTTGTGCAGTGGATACAGCAACAAATATAAAACACTGATAAAATATGTTGTTTCAATAACACAACCATTCAAAAAACAATCCCCCTTGTGGCTGGACTCCTGGTACCAGAAAACTGAAGTGCTACAAAGTACTCCTGTTGTATCCATGGGTGGTTAGTAATTTTTATGAAGGTAAAAATATCTGATTATTACCGATTCCAGATACCACTGCATTAACTACCTCCCTGCCCTCCCCACATAATACACTGATACAGAAAGAGTTCCCGTGCATCATTTTCATTTCTTCACCAACAAATATAAGCTATCCTTTTTATTGCAACCCTTGTTTAACTGACCTATAAATAAAATCTGTTGCTAGGCAGTCAATGTTTCTTGCTTTAGACATGACCAGCACTTTTCATTTTATACCTACTCATGCAAAGTCATAGTCCATAAATATGGAAACCAAAGCATAAAACTCAATCAAACTTTCTCTGGAAACCACATTTTTTTTTAAAGGTTTTATTTACTTATTTGACAGAGAGAGAGATCACAAGTAGGCAGAGGCAGGCAGAGAGAGAGGAGGAAGCAGGCTCCCTGCTGAGCAGAGAGCCTGATGCAGGACTCAATCCCAGGACCCTGAAACCATGACTTAAGCCAAAGGCAGAGGCTTAACCCTCTGAGCCACCCAGGCACCCTGAAACCACATCTTCAAAGGTAAGGCAGAATCAAACCTTTCTGGTGACATGGTGTTTTCATCACTTCTAAATCAAATCATCACCCAGAGAGGAAGCACCTACCTATGCAGTGTAGGTTTTCAGCAAATAGAAGCCAGGTCATTCAGACCAACCCTCCCACTGGAACAAGCTAGGAATTCTGGATAAAATATAAATAACTTCTTACAAGCAACAAATAGCTGACAGAATAATAAGGGATTTCTGAAGTAAAATGGAACCACTGGGAGATAAACAAGCAGAGAAATTGCTTTTGTTTCCTGAGTGCATTTTCCTAGAAAATGTGAACTTTCATTTTGAAAACATCCTAAGCCAGGGGGCAGAAATCAAAGGCCAGTATCTATACAAGGTGCAGGGTCTAATAGGGGGGCTTCCCTACAATCATCTGAAACCTCAAAAATCTAAACTCTTAGGCTATAGGTAGAATAATAAATAACCAGTGCTCTAGCATATTTACAACCTGGGTTTTATTGCCTGGAGTTTCAACAGAACTCAATCCTTGAACTTGGTTTAGGGTGATCTTCAAATCGTTTTTAACCACAGACACTTCAGTAAATATATATCTTCTGTGAAGGAGTGACCTTCACCCTTGGCCTCAGATTATTTGCATAAATAATTTTCCAAGTACAGTGACCATTAAAAAATCAAAGACAATCTAGCATACAGCAGAAACAACAAAACAGATCCATAAAGACTCAAGTAATAGAACTATGAATGGACAAGTCACTGACACAAAAGGGATGAGTTATAAAAATAAACAAATGAACCAACAACCTGGTAGCATTATGCTACAATGTAGCATTACTTAGCTGGGAGGTTATGTAATCTAAATTCATTGAGTTCAAGGTTTTTTCACTTTTTTTTTCTCTAACTTTCCACCAAGCTCTACTAATGTGCGTAAGAACAGATAATAATAAATTTTAGGTAAATGAGCATTTTAAGCATCAAATTATAGAAAGAATAGGTACTGTAGGACTGTATGTGTTATAGGATTTTTAGAAGCTATATTTTTTAATGGAAAGTTCTGATAATGAATAAATCTTTTTTTTTTTAATATTTTATTTATTTGACAGAGAGAAACACAGCTAGAGAGGGAACACAAGGAGGGGGAGTGAGAGAGGGAGAAGCAGGCTTCCTGCCGAGCAGGGAGCCAGATGTGGGACTAGATCCCGGGTCTCCGGGATCATGACCTGTGCTGAAGGCAGCTGCTTAACCAACTGAGCCACCCAGGTGCCCCTGATAATGAATAAATCTTAACAGAAAATTGCATCCTTAAACATTTAAAATACAAAGAAGTCACCAAAATCCGATGAATTAAATATTCGAAAAATACAAATATACGAAAAATACAATATCTCACGTGTTGAAAATTTTATATGAAAACAAACTTGATATTTAGGTAGACACTTTAGCTAATATCCAACCTAATTAGTAAAATAAAAACATCTTTAGAGTTTTTACTGTTTTCAAGCCTTGTGAGTTTCTGGAAAGACACAGAAATTCTTAACCTTTACTGAACAAGGTCTCCATTCCCTCTATAAAACTGAGTGAAGTCCACTACACATTAAAAGCTTATAGTTTACAGCATTAGCAACAATAGCCAAATATTAGAAAGAGACCAAATGTCCATCAACAGATGAATGGATCAAGATGTGGTATACACACACACACACACACACACACACACACACACACACACTAGAATATTACTCAACCATTTAAAAAGAATGAAATCTTGCCATTTGCAATAATGTGGATAGAGTTAGAGTGTATTATGCTAAGTAAAATGAGTTAGTTGGAGAAAGACAAATACCATATGGATTCAGTCATATGTGAAACTTAAGAAACAAAACAGATGAACATAGGGGAAGGGAAGGAAATATAAAATAAGATAAAAACAGAAGGGGAGGCAAACCATAAGGGACTCTATAGTTAAGAGAACAAACTGAGGGTTGCTGGAGACGTGAGGTGGGTAGAGGGCTAGGCTAAATGGGTGATGGGTATTAAGGAGGGCCCTTGTTGTGATGAGCACTGGGTGATAAAGTAATGATTCCTATAGTAATGAGTCACTAAATTCTACTCCTAAAACCAAATTACACTATATGTTAACTAAGACTTTATATAAAAAGTTGAAACAAAAAAAGAAAGAAAGAAAAAAGAAAGATAGAAAGAAAGAAAGAAAGAAAGAAAGAAAGAAAGAAAGAAAGGAAGGAAGGAAGAAAGAAAGAAAGAAAGAAAGCTTTCTTAAAAGAAGAAGAAGGAGAAGGAGGAGGAGGAAGAAGAGGGGAAGAAGAAGATTTGGGGTGCCTGGGTGGCTCAGTTGGTTAAGCGACTGCCTTCGGCTCAGGTCATGATCCCAGAGACCCGGGATCGAGCCCCACATCGGGTTCCCTGCTTGGCAGAAAGCCTGCTTCTATCGCTCTCACTCCCCCTGCTTGTGTTCCCTCTCTGGCTGTGTTTCTCTCTGTCAAATAAATAAAATCTTAAAAAAAAAAAAAAAAAAAAAAAAAAAAAAAAGCCTGCTTCTCCCCTCTCACTCCCCCTGCTTGTGTTCCCTCTCTAGCTGTGTTTCTCTCTGTCAGATAAATAAATAAATAAATAAATCTTAAAAAAAAAAAAAAAAAGGCCGCAGCAGCTTGTAGCTTTACTAGCTATTCTATACTATGTGAACATTCTTCTCCCATTACCAGGAGCCAGGTATGTCTACTACCAACCTTTTTATCCCAGTTGTATTTGTTATTACAATAACATAATTCAAATAGGTCTTCTATTATCTAATGAAATATGGGTGCAATAAAGCTCTTGTTCTTAGCAAGGACTTGATAAAGATGAATCCCCGACAAATACCACTGTTGAATTAGAGATATGGCCAAAACAAATGTAAAAGATTGGGGAGGAGGCTTTGGGAACCTCTAGAAATTCCGCAACCAGATTGTTTTGCAACTGTCTTTAAGTTCTGACTCCAATTAAAAGACAGCAATCTAGAAAATAAAGATAATACCTACCAGTACATACCATTTATTTAAAAAAGACAAAACAAAACTCACATGGTAGAAAACTCTTAAGCAAAAGGTAATCATTCTACATTAAATCATTAGTAAATGAATGCTGATCTACATGCTTCAAATTAAAATAAAACATTTAAAGTATATATATACATATATATAATTGTTTATGATTCTTCACTTTAACCCTCTTTTTTCAGTCTACCTTTTATATGATCTATAAGCACATTACATAATATTAAATACTAAATAAACCAACTAAGTGTTGTTCACTGAAGGTTTTGATTTAATGATTTAGTGTTTTACATATTCAGAATTAGTACACTAAGGCACGACCTAAGGAATCAATGACTTCCTGTTAGGTGCTAAAGGCAGATATTCCTAAGCAGTATTCATCACTTTATATTCTATTTAACCATCTTTTTTAATTAGTTGATCAAATAATAGTTTCAATATGTTATAAAATAGAGCTTTTGTTTGTGTGGTGAAGGGTCTGGAGTTTGGGTTTTGAATTTCGACCTGGGCTCTGTAACTTCAGGTAAGTTACCTAGCTTTTGGAAGCTCCAATCTCCTTCAATATAAATTTTTAGATGATATCTACTTAACAGAATAGAGAGAAATCGCACATATAAAACATCTAATAGGTGCTCAATAAGTAGGGACTACCATGATTATTGTTCTGAGAAAAACAAATGTAAGACATAAATACAAAAGCATGAAGGAAAAGTATACTTTTGAGACAGAAGCTCAGGGATAGACAGGAAATAATATAGGATCACCCCCAAAAATAGTGTGTGGGAAGAAAATGCCGATCACTCTGTATGATCATGATCATTAATAAGTTCACATTCTTTTTTTTTAAGATTTTATTTAATTGACAGAGAGAAACACAGCCAGAGAGGGAACACAAGCAAGGGGCGTGAGAGAGGGAGAAGCAGGCTTCCCGCCGAGCAGGGAGCCCAATGTGGGACTCGATCCCGGGTCTCCAGGATCATGACCTGAGCCGAAGGCAGTCTCTTAACCAACTGAGCCACCCAGGCGCCCCCTTTTTTTAAAGATTTTATTTATTTGTTTGATACAGAGAGACAGCGAGAAAGGGAACATAAGCAGCAGGAGTGGGAGAGGAAGAAGCAGACTTCCCAGTGAGCGGAGAGCCAGATGCGGGGCTCGATTCCAGGACCCAGGATCATGACCTGATCTGAAGGCAGACACTTAATGACTGAGCCACCCAGGCGCCCCTAAGTTCACACTTCTTGAGACTATTTGGTAATGATAATATCCAACATAAAGTTTGTAACACTGTGGAATGAGTCTTGAACAGTGAACATGGGCTATGGTCTGAATGTTTGTGTCCCTCCCACAAAATTCATATATTGAAATCCTAATGCCAAATGTGCTGATATTAGTAGGGAGGTCCTTTAGGAAGTGATTAGGCCATGAGTGAGATTGACACCTTTATAAAAGAGACTCCCACCGAGCTCCCTACCTCCTTTCCACTGTGTTGGGGGACAGGAAGTCTGCTACCTGGAGAGAGCCCTAATCTCACCTGGCCCTGATCATCATCTTGGAGTTCCAGCCTCCGGAACTGTGAGAGATAAATTTCTGTTGTTTATAAGCTACTCAGCTTATAGTATTTTGTTACAGCAGCCTGAAGAGACTAGGACAAAGTATGTGCCTATAAGCTCCGTGCTTAGGGGGAGTCAACATGAAATTCTCTCCCTCTGTCTCTCCCTCCTCAAATAAAGAAATAAATCTTTTTTAAAAAATATGCCTGAGAAAGTAGTTATTAACCCCATGATAACACAGCTCTTTATGTTCATTTTACTTAAATGAATTCAGAACCAATTCAGTATTGGCCTCAATACAATTAAAGGGACACATGCAAAAGCTTTGTTTTGAATGGAAAAATAAAACAAAAAACAATTAACCATTAGACCAATAAGTAGGCATAATTCCAAAAGGAAGGCTCTGAAATAAGTTCTTCTGTCAATGGATTTATTACTAAGGCAAAGTAATAATAGTCAGGAGTTGGAATGCTTTTTCACTCTTATAATTAATCCCTAAAATTCAGTTTTGGTAGAAGGCAAAACTGGTCCCATTACCATAACAAATATAGAAGTACACAGTCAACCAGTCCATCAATTTCATATATCTAAGAAATAATGTGGAGAAAATTTGTTAAAATAAATGCTTTCTTCACTCATAAGATGGGAGATAAAGTGCCATCTTTCCCGAAACAAAATAAAAGCAAGCAAGACACACAACCACACAGTAGGAATTATGATTAAAACTAAAGACAATCCCAGTATGAGGAACTTCTGTACCTTGGACATCATTCTGCTGCGTATTTTCCCTGCAGTGTCAGCATTTGGATTTTTACAGAGAGAAAAGTATTTACAACTGGACTCAAGAAGAGCTGACTTTGAATTTGGAAGAGTATTTTTTGGATAGATCAGAGTGTTTCCATTATCCTCCACATGTCGCTGAGGTTTTTGCAGAGAGAGCTCTGGCCCCTTATGCAATTAGAGCAGTTCCAAGTATATCTCCTTTACATATTGATAATCTCCATCTTTAAAAAAGTTTTGTCTATGAGAGAGAGAGAGAGAGAGTGAGAGAGATAGACATGGGGGAGAGAGGGAGAGGAAGAGAGAGAATCCTAAGCAGACTCTGCACTGAGTACAAAGCCCTACACAGAAGTCCGTTGCACAAGAATATTCTCGTGACCCTCAGACCATGACCTGAACCAAAACTAAGCGTTAGCCAAAACTAACGCTTAATTGACTGTGGCACCCAGGCACTCAATAATCTCCATTTTGAGAAAAGAAATTACTGCTTTTAAAAAAAGAAAGAAAACAGAAAAGTGAAATAAATTATTATATTCTTATGCTTGTAAATAGAAATTAATGGAGTTTGATAGCCCTCTGCTGGATGAGAGAGATTAAATCTTGTACAGGAAAGTACTATTTGAGGAATTCAGTGTTTCATGAGATTTAGAGGACTACGCTAATGCTTGCTATATATATGTATTTTGCTGTTGTTGTTCAATGGATATTTTTCTGTTTTACAGAAGAGACAGGAACTATCCTTTCTGCCAAGTCAGACAATGTAACATTAAACTAGAAGAATCGAATGCAGATTATAAATTCAAATATCATGCAGGTTTTTTTTTTTTAAATAAAAATAGAAATTGAAACAAAGCAAATAAAATCTGAGCACAAGCAAGATATTTGTGAGTTCTCGGTGGTCAAGCCCCTAACTGGTATTTATCTTAACCTCATTCTAGGTTAGATTATTATATTTATAATTTTAAAAAAATGTGTTGATGCAGTCTCAAACTGTAAACTAATATGCATTAAGACAGTTCTAGTCTTACAGAGATTTGAGTAGTACACTATGATCAGGCTTTTTGTTTTAGAGTAAGAAAAATTCTCAACATATTGGCAGAATCACTCTAGAATATTCAACTCTTATTTTCGATATAAAATTTCCGAAGTATCTTAGGCCCTATAATACAACTATCTTTACAAAAATTGTTTTACAAATGAACCTTCAAGTTTATATCAAAACCAAGTGGAAAATTAGTTGATATGTGTTTGAAAACCTCAATAATAGGTTTTTAAATTAATGACTCTTGAAATAGTCTCAAGATCTTGGATCAATTTCTGATTAATTTTACCTCACATAACTAATCCTTTTAAAATTCCATCTTCCTATGTATCACTTAAAACTATTTCCTTTTTTAACATTTATTTATTTTTTATTTTTTATTTTTATTTATTATTTTTTTTAGTGTTCCCAGATTCATTGTTTATGCACCATACCCAGTGGTCCATGCAATATGTGCCCTCCTTAATATCCACCACCAGGCTCACTCATCCCCCATCCCCCCTCCCTTCCAAAACCCTCAGTTTGTTTCTCAGAGTCACAGTCTCTCATGGTTTGTCTCTCCCTCTAATTTCCTCCAATTTACTTTTCCTTTCCTTCTCCTAATGTCCCCCATGTTTTTCCTTATGCTCTATAAGTAAGTGAAACCACATAATGACTTTCTCTGTTTGACTTATTTCATTCAGCATAATCTCCTCCAGTCCCATCCATGTTGATATAAAAGTTAGGTATTCATCGTTTCTGATGGCTGAGTAATATTCCATTGCATATATGTTATTTTTAACTCTCTCTACAAGGCCTAGCTTCTGTCCTTGCTACTTCCTAAACCATTGATAAGGTTTTGCCTGGGCTCCAGTCTCTTCAACTTCTCCACACTCATACACTTCCAAATTCTGCTAATCCTATCTTGAGGCAAAAAGAGACTAAGGAATTCCTTTCCAATTTGCCAGAGTGTAGGATCAATTCACTTTTCCGCCTCATTTTAGATAACTGTGTTTATGTTTTGGTGTCAAAATGTAATCCCGAACTAGGTTGGTAAAATGAGTAGGGCTTAGAAGTGCTAACTACTGACAAGATTTTCCTGTTACCAACTGCCAATCATTCTGCTGAATCTCCAAGCCTCCTCTTCTGAATTTGTTTCCACTCTTTAACTTCCTGCTGGGGCACTGCTGTCATATCCATTAGACCTTCTCAATCTGTCTAGATTGTCACCTACTTCCTGGGGCCATTGGCTACAAATACCTCAACCACCAAGTATTTGAAGTCCAGCTACTTCTTATTTCTGCTGTTCAATGTCCGTACTTAGACACCGCCAGGAGGGGTCCCAAGATCCTGTAACAGCACTCCAACCGGTCTTAAAGGTTCACTTGTTCCACACATACTCCTTGTTTGCTGACCTAATGCCTTACAGTCTGCAGCAGAACTAAACTAATTTCCTTGAGATTTGTGGACCACTGGCCTTGAAGAGTGAAGGACCAGACTTTCCCAGCAGATGAGTCCTGACTGCATCTGAAAACAGCTGCCCGATAACATCAAGTCTGTTCAAGGTCATGTCAACAAAAGACTAGCCTGGGTACCTGCTTCTCCTGAACACAGGCCCCCCTCCCTTTTTCTGCACCTTCCCCTTTAAGACCCTCCAGCCTCACTTGGGTGGGGAAGACAGTCTTTGAGACCTTAGTCTAACACCTTCCCAGGCTTCCAGCTTCCTGAATAAAGCAACTTTTCCTTTCCCACCATCACTTGTCTTCTTGAGTATCGATTTTCATGTGGTGACTAGCCCAACTTGAGTTCAGAATTCGTTCTCTGTCCAGTAACAATACTACACTTTTACCAGAACTAGGTTCTTCACCCTTACCCATTATATTTTATCTTACTAATTTTAATTCACAGACTTCACTTGCCTTTTTAAAAAATGATATTACCTTCTCTTTCAGTTTTTTCTTAATTATGTTTTTCACAATTCTTTTCTTTTTCAAAGCAGCTGTCTAGATCTGCAAAGTTCTTTGTGATAATACAGTTTTCCAAAATTTTTAAAAGGGCAAAAACCTGCTTTTCTTTTTCTTCCCCTTTTCCCAACCCAGAATTCCCACCATGTCACCATTAAAATTACACACACACACACACACACACAGCATCTAACTTTTGAAAAAAAAGATATGGCATTTCCTTCAGGGAACAGGAACATTAATTGGAGGTTATACTCCTAGCTTATTATTGAAAAGAGAAACAGGCTAGAGGATGATAATGTGGATAAAGGAGATTTACCCTTCAGCGTGTTCTAACACTATCAAATACTATAGAACCCTAGATTTCTGAGATCATTGATATTTTAAAAAATACTGCCTGGGGGCACCTAGGTGGCTAGTGGGTTAAGCCTATGCCTTCTGCTCAGGTCATGATCTCAGGGTCCTGGGATCCAGGCCTGCATCGGGCTCTCTGCTCAGGAGGAAACCTGCTTCCTCCTCTCTCTGCTGTCTCTCTGCCTACTTGTGATCTCTCTCTATCAAATAAATAAATAAAATCTTAAAAAAAAAAAAATTACTGCCTGGGTAAGCAGTTTGTGTGTCTTCTGAGGGAAAGAATGAGAGGCATGAAGGAGGAAGGGGACAAAAATAACAACTAATTTTTTTTAACTGCTAAAATTCAAATATTAGCCTTTTATCACAAAACTATTCTTATCGTCTTGTTTTATATTTAAATAAACATTCAGATTTGCATACATATTCCATTTCCTGAAAAATGACTAATGGATGTATCTAATGTACATACTCTATCAACTTTATATAGCTGACTTTTAAAACACTGACAATAAAAGCTTATGCTCCTAAATGTTGATGAATCTTTAAGGACATAAATAATATTCAGTAATGCATTTCTAGAGATCTTATGTGCTTCGAAAGTACTAAGCACCTATTTTAAATGAATTTTGCTTAGTGCTAAGCAGGATTCTAAATTATTTTAGTCACTTAAATTCATGATGATGTATACTAGAGCAACTTTTAACTACTTTCAAAAACTGCTTTTAAAACATCACTAACATTTTCCTTTGCTTCAAAAAAAATTTCCACTTCAAAGAACACTTTTGTCCTAGATAACACTATTTTTTAAAACAGTTGATGTTTTTGGACCATGAGGGCTATCAAACTCAGTCAATTCCTAGCCACTTAAGCCTTTATTTCTTAGCATTTAATGCCAAGTCTTTTCTGATACCAAATATAAATGGCTTTTCTTATATATTATAAAGAAAGGAAACAAGTGAAAGAAGATGAAAAGTTTCAAGTCATCTCGATATAAATGCTATGAGAGTATCTGCGGTCCACACTAAGATCAATTGCATTTCATGTTATGGATTCCAGCAATGCAAAAAAAAGCTCTATTTGTGATTTAATCGCATGAGGAGTAGACAAAACAAGGATGTATTTACATGGGCTTGAGGAAAAGTTCCCCTGGGGTCCCTAATGAATTTGAGACATTTCAGATATTAAACAAATATTTTACAGTTGAATTTTGTAAGTAGATGAAAGCAAGTATCTTAGGTAAACGTAACAGGAAGGAAAAGTAATTCTTTAATACAAGTCTTTTTTACCAGGTATGTGTTCTGCAAAGATTTTTCTCCCAGTCTGCAGCTTGTCTTTTCATTCTTGTAGTAGTGTCTTTGCAGAACAGAAGATTTAAATTTTAATGAAACCCAATTTATTAGCTTTTGCTTTTATAGATCATGCTTTTGGTGTCATATCTAGAAGCCCAAGGTTACCTAGATTTTCTTTCTCTATGTTATTTGATAGAAGGTTTATGGTTGGAGTTTTACAATTAAGTCTTGATCTATTTAGAGTTAATTTTTTATGAAAAGTGTAACATCTGGATCTAGACTCATTTTTTGAATGCAGATATCCAATTATTCCAGCACATTAGTTAAAGACGACCTTTTCTTTTGGATTACATTTGCTCCTTTGTCAAAGACCAATTGACTATATTTGAATCAGTCTATTTCTAAGCTCTGTATTCTGTTCCACACATCTACGTGTCCATTTGCTCACTAATACCATACTGTCTTTATTTCTGTAGCTTTTTAATATGTCTTTGGGTTGAGTAGTCTCAGTCCTCCGACTCTTATTCTTCTTCAGTACTGTGTTGGTTATTATGGATCTTTTGCCTTTCCATGTAAACTTTATTTTCTTAAAGATTTTATTTATTTATTTGACAGAGAGAAACAGTGAGAGAGGGAACACAAGCAGGGGGAGCTAGAGAGAGAGAGAGAAGCAGGCTTCCCACCGAGAGGGGAGCCCCAAGCGGGGCTCAATCCTGGAACTCTGGGATATTGACCTGAGCTGAAGACAGAGGTTTAACGACTGAGCTACCCAGGCTCCCCTCTTTGCCAGTATTTTATTGAGAAATTTTACATCAATTTTCGTGACAGATATTGGTCTATAGTTTCCTATTCTTGTCATGTCTTTATTCAGTTTTGTTATCAAGGGAATGAATATTTGTCATCAAAGCATGCCATCTGACACAACTTAGTACAAAGATCACAGTCAGGAAATCAATCACATCATATAGATAATTCTAGTACTACACAGAGGGAAAGAGTGTCTCATTTGAAGCTAATCCAATGAGATAAAAAGAAAAAGGAAAAGTGCACTGGATAATTTTGTAAATAACAGATAATCTTAGCCAGAAAAGAAATTAAAGGAGTGCTAGTATTTTGCCGTACAGGCGGTGAAATTAAACAGCCCATCGTGGCCTTAGAATCAATTAATCCTGGTTTGGCCCTACATTGACTGGTAGGCTGGGTGTCCCAGAAGCCTACTTTCATGGTACTGTGGCTAAGTCCACTTGTTTTTCCTTAAGAGCTGTTCTCCCTTCTTGCATTGATAAAATCACCATACTAATTGTCAGGCACATGACTGCCAGAGTAGAGGTTACATTTTCCAGCCCCATCAGAAACCAAGTGTGGTGTTGTGACTATGTGATAACCAACAGGATTTTTTTAAAAAGGCTTGCTTGCAACTTTGGAAGTGTCCTTAAAGACAAAGTATGACTACCCTCCCTACCTTTCTCCACTCTGCTGGACATAATGGTTAGATCTTGAACAATCAATTCGGCTCTGAGGTAGAAGCCTCATGGTGAGGACAGCAGAGCAGAAGATAGGAGAACCCCGGATTTCTGACCCAGTGGAGTGCATACTTACCAGCCCCAGATTATTCATGTCTCAATTTATTTTATGAGAGAGAAATGAACTTCTAAGTTATTTAAGCCTTTCTTACTGTGGATCTTAACTGGTTCTAATGGCAAATCAATTATTGAATCAATTAATCCTAATTGATAAAGAGACCAGGGAGGCTTTTGGTAAAGAACTCATCCAAATGGAAGAAGGAGCAAATCACAGGAAATTCATGGAGTAACAAGGTCTTCTTCATAAAAAAGGAAGAGCTGGTTGCTGTCACAAACATTTAATACCTTGTCAGATCCCAAATCTTCTGCATATTTGAACTTTATAAAGAATTGGGATGGATTCTGTAAGGCGCTGGGGCCCAAGCAACATTACTTCAGTCACCCTTCAACATAACACAATGGGGGATGAATTTTCAACCAGATAGCACGTATCTTTGGCACTTGATGTGTGCTGGTGACTCAGGGAGCCTAGAGATAGAGCAGCGGGCAGTGGAAGAAAAGAGACAATGTGTTTAGACACTTTATGGCAGCCGATGAGGTGGTTCACACGACTCATTCACAAGCACATGTTAGACCCCACCTGGAGATACCCCCACCTCCCTCCAAAAAAAGAAATATAAGAGTGGTGAATGGAGCAAAAAGAGCAGTTTTTTCAGGAGGTTGCAATGCTGATACAGGTCATCAAAGAAGACATGTGACCATTAAACTGACTACCTTTGTATCCATGGGTGATGAGACCTGAGAAAATTTGGACATCTGGATATGGTTGCCATCTGCCATTGTCTGAATTACAGTTAACAAACCCACAAGGACCAAAACTATAGACAAACATAAATGTGAACATACGCAGACAGTGAAATGTAGAGTATAAATGTATTTAGATGAGACATTAGGCAAAAAAAAAGATTCCAGAGTTCCTGCCCTTGGCTAGAAATCAGCAGGAAGAAAGGTATTGATAGTGGTCTGGAGGAGGTGAGCAGAAAAGTCTGAAAAAAAATTTAGTGGTGGTGCAGATATTCATGCCTAACTCATAACTGGCTCTGACCAATCCAAGTATTTGAAGTTCTCTTCTTCCTATGCTGAAGGACTTGATTTTTCTATAGAAGAATTATTATTACACTTATAACTAGAAAAATACAATATCTGCTTCACTTATTCTAACCTAGACTCTTTCCCTGGATTCCCTCATTTTATTAATGATTCCTCTTTTCTACTGCTGTAGACAATAGAGTAATAGAAATATTAGCAAGAAAGGACATGCCAAAACATAGTATTTTAAGATATGAATACTTCTTGTCTTTATGCCTGATACTAATCACAGGCTAACCTCCTAGTTACCTATATTCACTGTTAAAATCACTTCAAATTAACAATGCCATTATTATATGGATCCTCAGTTTTTACTTACATAGGTGCAATTTCAGAGTTCTTGGGGTTTTTAACCAAAATTAAAAGCCGTAAGAAAAAAAAAGGCACAAAAGAAAAAACAGGTAATATAATTAAGATCTATTTTGAGGAAGTATCAGCAGAGCGGAGAGAAGATAGCCAGAGAGAAATAAGTCTCTTCTCTCGGAAAATGAAAATCAGTGTAAATCTTCCTCTGTGGGGCACCTGGGTGGCTCAGTGGGTTAAAGCCTCTGCTTTCCACTCAGGTCATGATCTCAGGATTCTGGGATCGAGACCCACATGGGGCTCTTTGCTCAGCAGGGAGCCTGATTCCTCCTCTCTCTCTGCCTGCCTCTCTGTCTGCCTACTTGTGATCTCTCTTTCTGTCAAATAAATAAATAAAATATTTTTAAAAAAATCTTCCTCTATGAAAAAGCTGTGAACAACAATCACATGAAAGCTTCAGCTAGCATCAGAACACTTTTTCCATGTGGGGTAATCCCAAGAATAGAGAAAGACAGCACCCACCTCCCGTGATAGATGTTCCACTTCTCCAGCCGTGCCAGTGAACGCATGTGTATGATCCTAGGAGCATGGAATGGCTCTTCCCTAAACCTCACCTGTTGCTTTGAATGGAGCAACCATGCTATTCTCCAAAGACACCACTGGAGGCCAGTCATGTTACAGTTTGTACTCTAGCCACACCCTAAATTTAAAAATGAATAGATCTAAGCTACCATTAGAAAACAATGCTTTGTGACTGCACACAAATAAATTTTGTCTGTACACAAGTCTCATTTTGATGTTAAAACTCAACCCAGTAGAAAAATTTTTCCTGGAGAAAAAAATGGAATCGGTCTGATTTCATTGAAATACCTCCATCAATCCAAAGGTCACTAAATATCTCGATTGTGGTGATGGTTTTATGGTTTATATATATGTCAAAACATCCAATTGCACACTACACTAAATATGCACACTAAATACCTATGTCAATTATATCTTTAAAAGCTGCTAAAAAGGGGGCCTGGGTGGCTCAGCAGTTAAGCATCTGCCTTCAGCTCAGGTCATGCGGCCTGGGATCCAGCCCTATGCAGGGCTCCCTGATCAGCCAAGAGCTTGCTTCTCCCTCTCCCTCTGCCCGCCACTTTGCCTGCCTGTGCGCGCTCTCTATCTCTGTCAAGAAAATAAATTTCAAAATATCTTAAAAAAAAAAAAAAAAGCTGCTAACAAAAAAAAGGAAAGAGAAGGAAAATAACTGAGACCCACTGCAGCTTTCAGTTCACCAGGAAAATTTATCATCACTAATTGAGAAAGAGAAACAAAAGCGATCAACTAAGGAATGTTCAAGAGTTCTATTCATTTATGAAAGTTTCATTATACATTTGGGTCCAACATAAACACTGGCTGAATTAATTATGAATGTGAGACAGCTTTTCATCAAAGAAGAATCACAGTGAATTTCAAACACTTAAGGTGTTGGTTATCATAGAGCTGATATTTTGCTATAAACTCTATTACTAAAAAAGGGAAGCAACAAATTTCAATGAATTTTCAAACGGAGAACAGTTAGGGTGAAGTTATTGTCTTTCATTCAGCTTGCAATGATTCAGCCAGTGTGCTCACATAGTGCCTGGACAATAAGGTGATAGAGGAGAGAACAGAAGACTTTTATCTGAAGCTTTTTTTTTTTTTAAAGATTTTATTGTTTATTTGACAGAGAGAGATCACAAATGGGCAGAGAGGCAGGCAGAGAGAGAGAGGGGGAAGCAGGCTCCCCGCTGAGCAGAGAGTCCAATGTGGGCCTTGATCTCAGGACGCTGACATTATGACCTGAGCCAAAGGCAGAGGCTTCACCATCTGAGCCACCCAGGCGCCCCGATCTGAAGATTTAAGAAATTTGTCGATACTATTACATAATGAGCAGACTTTCAAATATCAAATTATTTCTTGTAGAAATAATGCATTTAGGATTAGAGAGTTAGCGCATATATTTGTGGCTGAAACAGTAATTTAATAACCTGGAAGATTTTCTGAAGCTTCTAAAACTCCCCAACATCATGCCACAAAACAGCAGTCATCTGAACACCCTATCATAAATTCTTATAGATTAAGAAAACATATGCATAGGGACGACTTGGGGGCTCAGTCAGTTAAGCTTCTGCCTTCTGCTCAGATCATGATTCTAAGATACTGGGATGGAGTCCCAGGCTCAGCAGGGAGCCTGCTTCTTGCTCTGACCTTCTCCCTGCTCATGTTCTTTCTCTCTCTCTCAAATATATAAATAAAATCTTTTTAAAAGATAAGATATGCATAATATTTGTGTTTTGCCAGTTCTATAAAATTCATAAAGTAGTACTATAAGTATTTTAAGGCACTTAATATTCTAATATCCATAAAGCCAAAAAGATTAAATGACAGGTTAAAGGCCAAAAGAACTGGGACTAGGGACACCTGGTGGCTCAATTGGTTAAGTGGCTGCCTTTGGCTCAGGTCAGGATCCCAGGGTCCTGGGATCAAGCCCTGCATCGGGTTCCCTGCTCCGCAAGGGGCCTGCTTCTCCCTCTCCTTCTGCTGTTTCCTCTGCTTATACTGTTAGATAGATAGATAGATAGATAGATAGATAGATAGATAGATAGATAGATAGATAGATAGATAATATCTCAAAGGAAAAAAAAGAACTGGGACTAGATTACGGCCTGTCTAATCCCCATGTCAGTGTTTTTTCAACTGGGCACGGTAACTCTTAGAAAACTTTGCTTCTTTTAATTTTTCAGTTGTGTTTTGTTTGTTTGTTTATTAAGTTGGCTCCATGCCCAGCAAGGAGCCCAATGCAGAGCTTAAATTCATGACCCTGAGATCAAAACCTGAATCAAGATCAAAAGTCAGATGCTTAACCAACTGAGCCACCCAGGTGCCCCAATTTTTCAATTTTTCAAGTATATCTATTTTGGTATAACCACTTTGAAAACAGTTTTGCAGTAAGTCATAAAGTGGAGAATGTGGGGGAAAAGCACATTTACGTATCTGTATAGGAAATTTAGGCAGAAATTGATTATTCCACTTGCCATGTACACAACAATACAGTACATTAGGCAAACAACTTAAAATAACACCTGCAAGCATTTATTAACCACATACTACATGCAGACAGCATTCTACAAACCTTACAATTATTACCTTGTTTAATCCTTACAATAGTATAAGGTAGGTATTATTATATCTCTACGTTACAGGCAACTAAACAAAGATTACAGAATTAACTTGTCCAAAATCAATGTATACTAAGTGACAAGGAATGGAGGAAATTAAAATATGGAGCAGAGTGTCTTATTCATATTCACACAACTAATTACTAACAGAACACAAATGCTTTAGCCCAGAGCTTCTCAAATTTTAGTGTGCATCTGAATCACCTGCTGATGTAAACATAGGTTCTGATTCCCTGGGTCTGGGCTGGCACCTGAGATCCTGCACTTTTTTTTTTTTTAAAGATTTTATTTATTTATTTGACAGAGAGAAACACAGCGAGAGAGGGAACACAAGCAGGGGGAGTGAGAGAGGGAGAAGCAGGCTTCCCGTGAGCAGGGAGCCTGACAGTGGGGCTTGATCCTGGGTCTCCGGGATCATGACCTGAGCCAAAGGCAGTCGCTTAACCAACTGAGCCACCCAGGCGCCCCTGAGATTCTGCACTTCTTACAGGCTCTCAGGTGACATCCATGCTCTTGGTCTATGGACAAATTGTAAAAAGCAATGATTGGTGCCATTGTTTTTACCTGTATATTAAGTTGCTTCTTCTCCCTGTTTCTTCCTTGTATTTACTAAGCTCAATATTTATTAAACTCCAGTCCTCACAGTAAGGAGGGAGGGCAGTGCTGCCCTATGATAGATGCTGTATACTTTGACGACACGGACAGTAATCCTGGGGCCAGATACCATTTTAAAGAAATTCAAATACTCTAACCTTAATTTTCATCTTTGCATATTACCACATTTAAAAATTAATTTTGAGAATGTACATGGGCTCTATTCAAACTATCTCAGAATAGAAAAATAGGGGGTGCCTGGGTGGCTCAGTTGGTTAAGCGACGACTGCCTTCAGCTCAGGTCATGATCCCGGAGTTTCCCGGATCGAGTCCCACATTGGGCTCTCTGCTTGGCGGGAAGCCTGCTTCCCCTCTCTCACTCCCCCTGCTTGTGTTCCCTCTCTGGCTGTGTTTCTCTCTGTCAAATAAATAAAATATTTTAAAAAAAAAGAATAGAAAAATAAGGTTTGTTTTTTTTTAAGATTTCTTTATTTGAGAGAGAAAGCATGAGAGGGCGGAGGGGTCAGAGGAGAAGGAGACTCCTCGCTGAACAGGGAGCAGGATGTGATTCAGGACTTGATCCTGGGACTCCAGGATCATGACGTGAGCCAAAGACAGTCACTTGACCGACTGAGACACGGAGGTGCCCGAAATATAATGTTTAGAGTGAAAACACATGATTTTAGTTTATAAGGAAAATTCAGTTTCCACCAATCTTTGTATTGATGGATTTTGTTTTTATAACTGTCCATACGGTAACTGTGACTATAAATATTTGCATTTGATACAAAATATTCCAAAGCCCAGTAAAGTTAGATTCTCACACATTATAACAATGTCTAAAATCCCAGGCCTTTGAGAAATTTTTGGAGACTGGATGCATGTCTGAGAAAGACAAGGCAAGAGGTAGTAGAAGAGAGTGAATAAGACCAGATATGGAAATAAAACTGCCAGGAAAAAAATCCCTTTACTCTGTGAATATAGACAAATTTTATTTCCTCTCTATACCTCAATATTCTCATCAATGAAACAGGGCTAACTCAAGGGATTTATCACGGGGATAAATGAGTTAATTAATGTGGAATTCTTAAAATATTAGCACACAATAAGCACCCAATAATGTCAGTCATTATTATTTAAAACAAATTTTGACAATTTTAAAAATTATCCATGTTGCTCTATTTCATTTCTTTGTTTCAGAAAGTTGAACTACCATCATTTGGTAATTTTTCTTTCTAATCAATCTTAAAGTCGCCAATTAGTGTGAAAATCATAACTGTACTTTGAGAAAAATTTAACCATGACAAACATAACTCACAACCTTTAAAAAAAAATAGAGACATCAAGTGGTCACCTCTTACCAAGACTATGCAATCCAAAATTCGATCAAAGAACTGGACTACTACTCAGTTTACCTGAATTTCTGAATTCAGAAGTCCAGGCAATTTGGAGCTATGATTCTTTCTCTTCATTCTTTGAAGTCGCTTTATAGGAATATTGAGGGCAGTCAAAATTGCAGGCTGTGTTGGATCGGACGTCGATATGTTGCTGAGGATGACGGGTAAGCAGCATTTTAAAGCAGCAGGTGCGGTCTGTGCTGAAGTCTTACTGCCAAAACCAGGTTTTATGGTCTGGCACCACTGTCATTCTGAGCCTGATCGGGAGGCAGTTACCCAGAACTGTTGCGTTCATCTTTTCGCTTTGCACCCCTACACCTGACAGTCTCCACTCATCGTCACTAGGTACCCCGGACATGCCCAGTGGCAACCCCCAGATGCTTTAGTAATGAAACATGAAGGTGTTTCTGTCACTGTTTCAAACTCAGAAAGCCTCAACCAGGCAACCAGGTCATGCAGGAATGGGAAGTGGGGGCAAGGTGACCAGGTTGTTAATATTTTTGACGCATCGATACTTTTTTTTTTATTTGACTATAGTTGCAACATGATTTTACATTAGTGCCAGGTATACAGTATAGTGACTGAACAACTGTGCATATGATGCTATCAAACAAGTGTGCTGCACTCACTACCAACTGTCACCATACCATTGCCTATATTCCCTAGGCTGTACCTTTTATTCTCGTGACTTCTGTGTTCCATGACTGGAAACCTGTGTCTCCCAAGGTTGTTAATTTTTAAGAACTTCTTCCTTTTTTTTTTAAAAAAAAAAGGATATTATTTATTTATTTGACAGAGAGGGGACATAGGCAGAGGGAGTGAGAGAGGGGACAGAAGCAGGGGGAGTGAGAGAGGAAGAAGCAGGCTTCCTGCTGAATGGGGAGCCCCATGTGGGGCTCATCCTAGGACCCTGGGATCATGACCTGAGCCAAAGGCAGATGCCCAACAACTGAGTCACCCAGGCACCCTAGAACTTCTTCCTATATAAAGTCCCAGAATCTCAGCCAGTCCTCCCTTAGAAAAGAAATCCCTGGAGGATGTCTTTTTTGTAGCGCCATTTAGGTTTCCCATTTTAGAACTCATTTTAACACACTCCAACAATATTTTGAGATGCCAAAAGGAATTAGATTTTAGAAGGAGAAATTAGGATTGAGTTATCTTGCATTTCTGTATTAGTCAGGATGATCCCATGTCCATAATATGATTCCACAGAGTTCTTGGTGAGTATCTGGATCTAATACTATTAACTACCCAAAGGATGGCAAGACTTCGACTTCACACAACCTTTACTCATTGCTTGATTCTACACACACAAGCAACAAAATATTTAATTTTTAAAAATCACATCTTATTACATTTCAGAAAGCCAATAATGGTTCTGGAAAATTTCCATGCCCTATGAACTACAGACTAGGTTTCAAATCTCTTTTTCATTTATTTATAATCTATTTAAAATTCTTTTCAACTGTAAATCCTAGCATCTTCTATAAATCTTAATAACACCTTAGCTTACAGAGGGCTCTATTTATAGGCTTCCACTCTCATTTTTCTCTTTCAAATATCTCCTTCACAATGGTAAATTAGGACAAAGAGAAGACACATTTAAGAATCTAAAACTTGACTTTCTAACATTTTTAAGTGCTTTGGTAATCATGCAACATAATACAACATCTTAAGAAATTAAAAACAGAAAAGAATAGTGGCTGATTAAATCGGGCATGGAATATTTGAAGCCCCTCCCATCAAGAGATAAAATCTATTTTCCACCTGTTAAACCTGAGCTGGCCTTATGACTTGTTTTGACTAACGGAATGCAGGGAAGTAGCACTGTAGGAGTTCTAGAGCCTAGTTCTTAAGATATCTTTCAAATTCCATTTTCACCTTCTTGGAATGCTGTCCTGAGACTACCCTATAAGAAAGCCAATGGAGCCTAGTAGAGTAGTAGAGAATTTAAATTGTTGTTGTTTTAAACCATTAAGTGTTGGAGTGGTTCATTATGCTATGAAAATTAACTAGAGCAGAACTAAGGATCAGAAGGATCAAACGATGCATTTAAGCAGAACTGATAGGTGATACCATGCACAATAGAGCCAGAAAGTCCTGGATTTCAATTAATGATACAGCCATCCAACTTCTCTGAGCCTCAGTTTACACCCTGGTATAATACGATGCTAATTCTACATCTATGTAACAATTATGGCAGGTCAATAAACTAATGTGTTCCCCTAGCAGAAGGCCCAAATGCAGAAAAATGTTAGTTTCCATCCCAGCTCAGGTTTTCTGACTTGTTTCAATGTCTTTTGGAGCATCGGATGTTCTTCTTTTCTAAATACCATTTTGTAAAAGATTAATATTCTGAGGTTTCTGAGCTTTGCTACATGACATCCATTCAAATAAGACTATAATCATGCTTTTAGACAGGTGAGGCCAATTGTTGATGATGGCATGCTCTAAAAATCTTCACCTCGTACTGGTAAACACTTCTACTTCAGAATTATGTTTGAAAATGAAGGATTATGCTAATAATAATGAACGCCCTCTCACCTAGCCAAAAAGGCGCCTGTGAAAACTCCCAGTGACCCACTTCTGCCTCTCAAGTTGCTGCCTGCTTCCCGAGAGAACCCTACAGTCCCTGAGCTCAAGTTCTATACAACCTGCAGTTCCCAAACATTACTAGTTCACCATAGTACTTGTTATAATGAAGAGCATCAAGGGATAGCTGACACAGCAATTTAAACATATCCAGTAAAAAAAAAAAAAAAAGAAAAAAATCATGGTTTCTGATTTCTTATAGACAGCATACAAGGCTATTCTGGGAATTCTAGCAGCACTGCAGTCTCCAAGAAGGGTACCAGTGAGGATCTGCAGAGTCACCCAGCCAAGGTCAACCAACGTGTTCTTGGACATGGCCGTCAAGGACGAGCCCCTCGCTGGCAAGCTATTTGCAAAAAAGGTTCCAAAGACAGCAGAAACCTTTGGCATTCTGAATGGTTTTAAGGGATTTGGTTATAAGGATTCCATAGTTCACAGAATTATTTGGGAATTTATGTGTCAAGGTGGTAATTTCACACACCATAAGAGCACTAGTCCACCTACGGGGAGAAATTAATTGATGAGAACTTCATTCCCAAGTGTACAGTTCCTGGCATCTTGCCCATACAAATACTAAACCCAATACAAATGATTTCCAGTTTTTCATCTGCACTGCCAAGACTGTGTAGTTGATTGCAAGCATGTGGTCTATGGCAAAGTGAAAGAGGATATGAATTTTGCAGAAGTCATGGAGCACTTGGGGTCTGAGAATGTCAAGAACAGCAAGTTCATCATTGTTTACTGTGGACAACTCAAATAAATTTGACTGGTGCTTTATCTTAACCACCAGACCATTCCATTATTTCCATAGCTCAAGAGAGCACCCCTCCACCCACATTAACAGGCAATATCCCATAATCTCTGGGTTCTCAACTGCATTCTTTGGGGTCCATGTTTTCCTATTTCCCTGCAGCTCTAGTGGGATTGCAGAATTAAGTCTATGATTATGAAATAAAAACTAAACCAAACAGAGAGTACCCATGAAACCAGTTTGAAATGAAATCTGTTAAGGTGCAGAGGATAAAATAGCACATTGGGAAAGTTTATGTTCAGAATCCAGTGTATATATATGTAATTCACTTCTAAAGGTTTCCAGCCAGGGTGAAAGGTAATAAAGTACATAAATTTTAAACATTCAAAATACATGAAATCTCCTAAAAAGTAATATTACTTGAGCAAGGAATTACAGTTAAAGATACATTGTTATTATGTATCTCTACAACTTATGGAAAGTCAATGTTTTTGAGGAAACTAAGAAACCCATTATTTTTAAAAAGTAATTATTAAATAAGATACATATAACTTTGAGATCTTGATTTGTTTCCCAAAAGCCTGGGAAATGCTCTTTAACTCTTCAACTGAGGAAATGCGGGGATCCCAAAGAGATAACATTTCTCTTTGATGTTATTAATTGATTGTTAACAATTTCCCCTGCTTTTAAAGGGTGGCAAAAAATCACAGAAGGGGCACCTGGGTGGTTCAGTCGTTAAGAGTCTGCCTTCGGCTCGGATCATGATCCCAGAGTCCCAGGATCGAACCCTGCATGGGGCTCCCTGCTTGGCGGAGGTCTGCTTCTCCCTCTCTCACTCCCCCTACTTATGTTCCCTCTTTGGCTGTGTTTCTCACTGTCAAATAAATAAATAAAATCTCTTTAAAAATAAAAAAAAATAAAATATTTTCAAAAATCATAGAGAAAAACAATGACTTTAATGCAATGAAGAACATTTTAAACTTTCATAGAATAAAATAACTCAATTTAAAAGGGAAAAGCAGGGGCGCCTGGGTGGCTCAGTTGGTTAAACAACTGCCTTCGGCTCAAGTCATGATCCCGGAGTCCCGGGATCGAGTCCCACATCGGGCTCCCTGCTCGTTGGGAAGCCTGCTTCTCCCTCTCTCACTCCCCTTGCTTGTGTTCCCTCTCTGGCTGTGTTTCTCTGTCAAATAGATAAAAATCTTAAAAAAAAAAAAAAAAAGGGAAAAGCAGTCTGAAATACTTTATTGTAATGTTTGAAATATTTTTTTTAATTTGGGACCTTCATAATTTTGTTCCATTTTCCAGCCTCCACCTCTCATGACTCTCCAAAATACTTTTTTAAATCTCATTTAAAACATTTTTTAAAAGATTTTACTTATTTATTTGTCAGAGAGAGAGAGCACAAGCAGGGGGAGTAGCAGGCAGAGGGAGAAGCAGGTTCTCCACTGAGCAAGGAGCCCGATGCAGGACTTGATCCCAGGGCCTTGGGATCATGACCTAAGCCAAAAGCAGATGCTTAACTAACTGAGCCACCAAGACATTTCTCATTAAACATTTTTAATTAACTTATTTCTAAGTAATCACTACACTCAATGTGGGGCTCCAACTCACAACCTAAAGATCAAGAGTTGCATAATCTTCCAACTGAGCCAGGCAGGTGTCCCATAAAATCCCATTAAACACTTTCCAAAACCTAAGTATGCCAAGACATTTCACAGCTCCTTGACTTTGGTGTACTTTACCCTCTACATGTAGAATGCCCTTTCTTCCCTTCTTTTCCTAGAAAACTTCTATTCATCCTCCAAATCCCTTTTCAGCATTTCTGCCTCCCCAGCGCATTAGTTATGCTACTCACGACACTTTGTTCTTTTCTTTATAGTGGCACTTAATATATTTTATTGCAATTTTCTGCTTAAACATGTATGTGCTGTTGGAAAATAAGCTTCTGCAAGTGAAAGGCTGTCTTAGTCACTTCCAGATTCCTATCTCCCAATATGTACCTGCCACAAACAGTGGCACTTACAATGTGACCCCTGGTGACCTCCGACCATTCTCTTTCTTGCTCCCTATGTTTCAGACTTCCTGGCTCTTCTGCTCCCCATTGAGCATGCCAAGGAAGTTCCCTTCTGTAGCACATATTACTTGCTGTTTTCTCTGCCTGGAATGGACTTACCATGATAGTCACAGAGGTGACCCCTCACTCCTCTACCCTGCTTCCACTGGACTATAATCCCCATAAGGGCAAGGATTTTATTTTATTCACAGCAGTTTCCCCCTGCACCTAGAACAGGGCCTGTCACAGGTAGGTACTTAATCAACATTTGTTGAATACACAAACAATAAATGTTTGAGTTACACTGAATTGCAACTACAGGGAAAATATCTATGAATATAAGCAAAGCATGGAACATAAAGTGATTTTGTTAAGGTAATACAGCAATGAAACCTCTTTTCAAATTCTCTTTAATTTTATCATGTTGATATTTTAATAAAAATAAAATAGTGTTTAAAAGCAAAAAAGGAAAGTCTTGCAGACTTGGCTGCCTTTTATCGACTTCTGAGACATATTTCAAAAGCAGGCAAAATGTGTTCAGGACCTATATTAATAAGTATAGTAGTTCTTCACATATTCTAAGGCAGTTTTTATGTCAATATTAAATATAATATACTACATTAGTCCATTATAACCTTCTGATTAATGGTTAATGCATATAACACCAGATCAGCTTTAAGTCATATTTTTCAAAGAACTAACTAAATTGACTTATAAATTACAAGGGCTCAAGGTAATATGCTCTTGCTAGGTCCTCTGTTCTTTCCATCTTTCCCTCTCTCTTCTACAATCATGTAGAACTTCTCATAAACTGTTCCAGAAGATGAGAGCCTGTCTCTCTTAAAAGAAAATTAGGTAAAGGTTTTTATTTTCATATGCAAAGTGAAAATTTGCAAACATAGATGAATTCTAGGTAAGCAATGGATGTTGCCACTGGGAATGATGGGGGAAAAAAACCCCACAAAAACGTAAGTGCTACAGAAAGATGAGGGCTGATACAATGAGGCTCGTCATAAATAATCAACATATATAATATTTATGTACTTATGGAAAAAATACATATAATAAGTGCATCACAGCAGGTTTAGGGACATATTTTATATAGGACAGCCAGGGTCAGAACAGGGACAGAGTTAAAGAAAAGGATAAAGTTTAAATATCAAGAAATATATGTAGGTCACAGTGAGTGAGGAAGTACAGAATAAGCTCAAGTTCATTTAGAATCCAACTGTATTTATTGCAAGCTGACTTTAGCACCCAGTATTTTTTATTGGTTTTATTTCCCAGTGCTTATGATGTTCTATCAAGCTATCCTTTAAAATATTTTTTCTGAAGCCCAGATGTGGCTATAATATCTTAGACTTATTTCTGAATGTAAGTCAAATATTTAAATATAACTGAACTTTGTATTTTACATTTTAAAAAGCAACTGAATTATTACTCATCCTTATCAATTTGAATTGATAAATTGAAATATCACCTTCTCCAGAACACCTTCTACAGCACCCATTCCATTCCCCCCAAGGCCAACAGGCTCTGTTCTTATTATAAGGCTCCCTTCTTTCATCACTTTTATTAGAGTATGAGAAGTCTCAGCTTCCTCTCTGTCTATACCTCATGAGACTGTGGTCTTGGGAAAAGACCTGTACTAAACAATTCTAGGCAATAAAAACTCAATAAAAGAACCAACTGTACTAAATAAAACCTTTTCTTGAAAATAGTAGAAATAGCTCTGGGTTCATTTAGAAATACATACACTGGAGCTATAGTTTTGATGGCTCTTGCCTTGTGGATTAAAAGAAAAAGGCATAGTATCTGCCCACGGTTGGAATTCTACCCTATAAATATTTAAAAGCCAATATACAAAATATGTCTGCACCAGCAAAATGAAAAAAACAGAAATGCTGATCTGTCATTTCAGTCACCTTGGTGATTCTCACATTATCTGCATCTGTGGTCATGTGTATAGATTGTACAAACTGAAAGATCTACAATAATGGTCCTTTCCAGTGTCCAGATAGATACTCCTATGGGTCATGAAAAAAGCATCATAGAATTATAGTTTTCACTCATCTAACCTTTATAATCCAAAGGCTTTTGAGATAATCATTTAAACTCTATGAGTATCTTAAAAAAGAAAAGAATAGAAAAAACCCAACTCTGTGAGTATTATATTCCTTATCTAAAAGGAGAGCTAAAAATACCTAATCTAACTCTCTCAATAGGTCATTGAGAAGCTTAAGTGGCATAAAGACCTAGAAATACTTTGTGAAGTATATGAGGACATCGTTATTCTTAATCACAAAATTTATTTTAGCATCACAGAATATTTATATAATCATTATAACACAAAAGGGTGTGTTGTATAAATCTTCTAAATAAAACTATCATTCTGCTTGGAAATTTTATTTAAGCAACTGCAGAGAGAGGGATTTTTCTCCCTTCACTTAAAAATAATCACCAGAAGAAAAAAAAGGGGAACAACTGTTCTGAATTTCTGAAATCTAAAAATAGCTCCTTAATCATCAAATCATTTATTTGATGACATAGCAACCCCTCAAGTCCTAAACTTAATTATGAATTAAGGGTATCTAGTTCCCGGGTTTTGGTTTTTTTGGATTTATTCATTTATTTGAGAGAGAGAGAGAGAGGAAGAGAGTAGGGGGAAAGAGCAGAGGGAGAGAGAGAATTCTCAAGCAGAGTCCCCACCAAGCACACAACCCAACTCAGGGCTCAATCTCACTGCCCTGAGATCATGACCTGAGCCAAAATCAAGAGTTGGAGGCTTAACTGACTGAGCCACCCAGGGGCCCCCTAGTTTCCATTTTTAAAAATGGCCTTATCTTCAATACCATTATTCTACGAACAATATTCAGTTGTTGCTTTAACACAGCAATCACCATCACTCTCTCACCTTAGTAGAAAATCTGTCTGTTCACCAGAGACTCATGCTGCCTTTTCATGGAGTTGCATTTTGTTAGACCATAAAACGGATTATGGACCCTAAGCAGAAGAGATACATACCCTTTTCAGGGCTACAAAATCCTCCTTCAGGTCTATAAAACCCCCAGCACAATCCTCCACATTCTCACTTCCGCAGTTGGCAGGTGGATATCAACCCCGAGGGAGATCTTAGAAGCTTAATGTTAGAAGTGGCGTCTCTATCAACCTGAGTTTCTAAGCAAACCTATACAGGCCCAAATCCCCAACAACTGCACGTAAAAGATAGAAAGCCTCATCTCCCACTAGATTTCATGTGCACCAAAATTATGCTTATTCTGTGCTAAGTCATGAAATTGTAGGCTTATATGTTATAGCAACTATCAGCCATAACTCTTACATCAGCTAAATTTAGCAAGAAATCTCAATATCCACAGGAGATATAGCCTTAGGGGGAAAAAAACCTCAAATGAATTGACTTAAAATACAGACATACAAAATCAGATATTTTAAATTTGCTATTGGCTAGTTTCTTCAATGACATTAAGAATTCTTGGTGCCTATGGGCTAGATTTCTTATTGCCTAGCAACACTACCACTATAAATCAACATATCTATGTTGTGGTTTTGACCTTCAATGCCTACATGATTTTGCTTAGCCCAGACAGTTTTATAGATTACACAGCAGGAAGAATAAATAGTAATCTTGCTTTTCCACTCTTTATATTGTGGATTTTGCTTGAGAATAGAACTGAAAACCAAATGCTCTCTTTTGGTTACAAACCAAAAGTCTCTTTTGCTTTGTAACTGCAAGAGGAATTGAAAAATTATAGAGACATGCACTGTGCTCTCTCTTTTTAAGATTTTATTTATTTATTTGAGAGAGAGAGAGAGAGCATAAGAGGAGAGAAGGCCAGAGGGAGAAGCAGACTCCCCGTGTAGCTGGGAGCCCGTTGTGAGACTCAGTCTTGGGATTCCGGGATCATGACCTGAGCCAAAAGCAGTTGCTTCACCAACTGAGCTACCCAGGTAGCCCTGCACTGTACTCTTAAGATGGGGTGGAGGACATGTATCTGAGAGTAACTCAGATTCCTGTGCCCAAGCTGCCCAGACATATTCCCACCTTCCTAGGTAACTCTCAGACAGATTTTGTAGTTTTAAGCAAGACCACTTTTATAAAGCTGGCTCAACATTTATAGCAGAATTTACATGATACTTTATTTCAAGAAACATAACAATGAGCACTATCTATATAAAGTTTAAAGAGAGACCTGGGAATAAACTACTAAGGCATTCTGCACATAATATTCATAAGATGCAAAGTATTTTAAGTCAGAATATCTCAACCATATTTTCTCTCTTGCTTGTATAATACTTGCAACTGAAACAATTATCCACAATAGAGGAATACTCTCCTGTATGTTTCGAATACTGAAGGTGAATTGGTTTTATAAACAGTTCAGTGGATAAAATGGAAGAGGAAATTGTGCATTAAAATTAAAATCTTTCATAAGTTTTTCTTTCCAGATTTCATTTATTTATTTGACAGAGAGAAAGAGAGCACAAGTAGGGGAAGTGGCAGAGGGAGAAGGGGAAGCAGGCACCCATCTGAGCAGGGAGCCCCATGTGGGGCTCATTTCCAGGACCCTTGTGATCATGACCTGAACTGAAGGCAGACCCTTAACCAACTAAGCCACCCACTCACCCCTGTCATTAAGTTTTAATAACTATGGGTATTTTATATCATTTTATATTTTACATATTATATAAATATTTATATAAAATATATAATATATTTTTTATATTTTATATATAAAATTAATTATTAAATAAATAATAAAACTTGGATTTTTACAAAATCTAAAAATAAATGTAACCCCAAAGAAATAAGAAGTAATGCCTTCTGGTAGCAAATTAGCCTGAATTATTGTAAACATTTCCTGCATATTTAGAGGCAAAATATAAACCATGCAAATTGAAATCCAAATAAGTACAAAATTTAAAACTTTTGTATATTACATATAAGTTTTCATGCATTTTTTAGCAAATATTTATTGATCACTTAGAATATCAGCCACGGTACTAATTGCTGAGAATGTAAGTAGAATCAAGTTATTTTATGAGAAACAACATGAAAAAGTATAGAATGTAATGATTGAGTTCACTTAATTATAGGTAAAAAAGATTTCCTTAAAAAACATCTAAGTGGAGATTTATGAGATAAGTGGCCAGTTTTGCTTGTTAATAATAAATAATTTCTTATCATCAAAAAAGCACTTTATCACTTACCATACAAAATTATCTGAGGTCTAAACCAACAACTATTATGTATTCTCCATAAGTGATTTAAATAATTTCTTCAGTGGAAATTATTTCCCAAGGTGATTCCTATCTAGAGCCATATCATCAAAACACCCTGATTCAACAGCAGAAAAGCAAAGCAAGGCAAGATTCTGCTAGAAATAATTGCCATAATAGCAAAAATTTCTGCAAGAATTGACAGTAACAATATATTTTTCACATGAAAAAAAATAGATCTTTCTATTAAATAATCGGCTTCTTACTACTTTATTGCTAAATGGTCCTACATGTCATGCTGCTAGGATCAAAGTAGTTGAATTAGTGATTAAGTTAAATGCAAGCCAGCTTTATTAATTGGGAGAAATGCCCCATCATTCTAGCTGGCATCAAGAAATGTTACCCTGGAATGGAATCATGTTCTTCGAAGGAACTAATGACTGTTTAGAAGTATACTACTTTCAAATTTAAAAGCAATCAATGTCCAGAGGAACCTCCCACTGCTGTCAGTTAATGCTGAGTTTTTAAATGTAAAGTGGTGAGTGGTATTAGATACATGCAGTAAAATCTTATTAATAGGACTAATTAAAAGAAAAGACAGTCTGGGGCACCTCTACAGCTCAACTGGTTAAGTATCTGCCTTCAGCTCAGGTCAGGATCTCAGGGTCCTAGAATGGAGCCTTGCATCAGTCTCCCTGCTCAGCAGGGAGTCTGCTTCTCCCTCTCTCTCCCCCTCCACCCCACTCCTGCTCCTGTGTGCATGCACACTCTGTCTCAAATAAATAAGCAAAATCTTAAAGAAAAGACATTCTGAGTTAGTGAAAACTCTATTTTGAGGGTTTTTTTTGAAAAATTCAACTTCTTTAAAATATACAAAATAAATTTCTGAAGTCTGATAAGCATAATATATATTTTATAAGTAATGCCTTTGAAGGGCTTGAAGATAGTTTGCTCATGTGTTTTATAGATTAAAATGTTTCCATATAATTTTGTTCATATGACCAATGCATCGATAACAGATGAATGTGGAGACTACCACACTGTACTCAACAGACTTTCCTGTGTTTTTTTCCTCTGCCCATCCTCTACCTTCTCATCTCTGCTATTTGCTCTCCACATCATCCCTGCTTTCATCTCTTTTTCCATCTCCCTTTGCCTTTCTGTCCTGGGGAGACTGATTTCAAATACAGTCCTACAGAGAAAATGGTGTGAAAAAGAAAATAAAATCACCGGGTCACTCTCTCACTAACCAACAGGTGCCAGAGCACAGATTTAGGAACACTAGTGAAACAGACCAGGCCAGTTACAGGTGTCACAGATTTTTTTTCCAAGTAGGAGAATGTCTTGCCTTCCCTCTGAAGGGATTCTAAACACCTTGCATATACTCCGGGCTTGAACATTATAACACATAAGAATATAAAGTCATGAGATTGGTTTTCCTATGTAGCCTCATCATAATTCATAATCATATAAAAATTGGTCATGGCTCAATTTAGACAGTGACTTTTAACTTTCATTAGAATCTAAGTCTTATAGATAGTACAGTTTATATTAATTACATTGAGCATATATTCTAAAAACTATGTGAAAAGGAGGCCTACCAAATTGTGCACTTGTTAAAAACAAAACCACTTTCCCAACAGTATAAAAAGGCTCCCGGAGCTTTTGTACTTGATTTTATTATTCCTGATTTTCAGTCCTCTACTGATAAAGAATAACAATGGAAAATACCACCGTTCTAGGTTGACTGTGAAATGACAGATTCCTTTAAGAAATGAAACTGATTCCACTGCAATAAACCACACATGAATCTCTTCCTTAGGAGAGTAAGCTGTGCTCAACAATAGTGCTCCAGAGATCATCTCAAATCCCAGCTAACCCATGTGGCATGTTCATCATTTTCCAAAGTCACAAAGGACCACATCTAGGTTAGTTAGAACTACATCTTCCAAAAGCAAGCCATTAAGAATTCAGGCTTGCTAACCAAAGAGATAAAGAATCTGTACTAGAGGAACTACAGAGCACTCATGAAAGAAATTGAAGAAGACACAAAAGATGGAAAAGCATTCCATGCTCATATATTAGAAGAATAAATATTGTTAAAATGTCTATACCTCCCTGAACAATCTCTACTTTTAATGTCATCCCAATCAAATTTCCACCAGCAGTTTTCAAAGTTCTGGAACAATAGTCCTAAAATTTGTATGGAACCAGGAAAGACCTCAAATTTCTGAGGAAATGTTGAAAAAGAAAAACAAAGCTGGGGGCATCATGCTACCTGATTTCAACCTTATATACAAAGCTGCGGTCACCAAGACAGTATGGTACTGGCACAAAAACAGACACATAGACCAATGGAACAGAGAGTCCATATATGGATCCACAACTCTATGGTCAAATAATCTTTGACAAAGCTGGAAAAAATATCCAGTGGAAAAAAGACAGTCTCTTCAATAAATGGTTCTGGGAAAATTGGACAGCCACATATAGAAGAATGAAACTCAACCATTCTCTTACACCATTCACAAAGATAAACTTGAAATGGATGAAAGACCTCAACATGAGGCAAGAATCTATCAAAATCCTAGAGGAGAACATAGGCAGTAACCTCTTTGACATCGGCCACAGCAACTTCTTTCAAGACACGTCTCCAAAGGCAAAGGAAACAAAAGCAAAAATGAACTTTTGGGACTTCATCAAAATCAAAACCTTCTGCACAGCAAAGGAAACAGTCAAAAAAACAAAGAGGCAACCCACAGAATGGGAGAAGATATCTGCAAAGGACACTACAGACAAAGGGCTGATATCCAAGATCTATACAGAACTCCTCAAACTCAGCAACCAAAAAAAAATATGATTACATCAAAAAATGGGTAGAAGACATGAACAGACACTTCTCCATAGAAGACATACACATGGCTAACAGACACATGAAAAAATTGTTCATCATCATTAGTCATCAGGGAAATTCAAATCAAAACCGCATTGAGATACCACCTTACACCAATTAGAATGGCCAACATTAACAGGACAGGAAACAATAAGTGTTGGAGAGGCTGCAGAGAAAGGGGAACCCTCTTACACTGTTGGTGGGAATGCAAGTTGGTGCATCCGCTTTGGAAAACAGTATGGAGGTTCCTTAAAAAATTAAAAATAGAGCTACCCTATGACCCTACAATTGTACTACTGGGTATTTACCCCAAAGATACAGATGTAGTGAAAAGAAGGGCCATATGTACCCCAATGTTCAGAACAGCAATGGCCACAATCATCAAACTGTGGAAAGAGCCAAGATGCCCTTCAACAGATGAATGGATAAAGAAGATATGGTCCATATATACAATGGAATATTACACGTCCATCAGAAAGGATGAATACCCAACTTTTGTACCAACATGGATGGGACCCTGGAAGAGATTATGCTGAGTGAAATAAGCCAAACAGAGAAAGTAAAATTATTATATGGTTTCACTTACTTGTGGAGCAATAAGGAGTAACATGGAGGACATTAAGAGAAGGAAAGGAAATGTGAACTGGGGTAAATCAGAGAGGGATATGCACCATGAGAGACTGGACTCTGAGAAACAAATTAAGGGGTGTGGGGGGTTGGGTGAGCCTAGTGGTGGGTATTAAGGAGGGCACATATTACATGCAGCACTGGGTGCGGTGCATAAACAATGAATCTTACAACACTGAAAAAATAAACTAAAATAAATTATTTTTAAAAATTTGGGGGCACCTGGGTGGCTCAGTGGGTTAAAGCCTCTGCCTTTGGCTCAGGTCATGATCTCAGGGTCCTGGGATTGAGGCCCGCATCCGGCTCTCTGCTCAAGAGGGAGCCTGTTTCCTCTGCTCTCTCTGCCTGCCTCTCAGCCTACTTGTGATCTGTCTCTCTCTGTCAAATAAATAAATAAAATCTTTAAAAAAAAATTTAAGGTGGGTAGAGTGTAATAGAGTTTATTATACTACTGACTTTAATTTTCTATATGTTTAAGAATTTCCATAATAAAAATTAAAGAATATAAAACCTTTATTAAGCACACACACAAAAAAATGCTGGGCTTGTAACTGACTCTCCTCTTTTTCTTTCTTTTTTTTTTTTTTTTAGATTTTATTTATTTATTTGACAGAGAGAAACACAGCTAGAGAGGGAACACAGGCAGGGGGAGTGAGAGCAGGAGAAGCAGGCTTCCTAGCGAGCAGGGAGCCCAATGCGGGGCTCGATGCGGGGCTCGATGTGGGGCTTGATTCCACGTCTCCGGGATCATGGCCTGAGCCGAAGGCAGCCGCCAAACCAACTGAGCCACCCAGGCACCCCGGCTCTTCTCTCTTAAACTAATAGTTAAAATGGCTTTGGGGTTTCAGCTTTGGTTATGTTTGAGTATTTTTTGCTTTAGTGAATTTTGGTATTTGTGGTACACTGAGGGAAAATCAATTAAGACAAGAACCCACATGCAATTGAAATATTTATTTCCTCTGATCAGATCATTTTCGACAATGATATGGTGATTCAGATTAATGAAAAAGAAAGTCAACATAAATTAAAGACGTTTTAAAAAATAAATACAGTTATAATTATATTCAAGGTCACTCCTTTAAAAAAGCACTTTTTGAAATGTGCCAAGCAGTATGCTGAGCAGTAAGAAACCTAATAAAGCATGATTCCTGTCCTCAAGTATCCAACAGTCTAGAAGAGAAAACCAAACATAAAACACAAGTAAATACAATGTAAAGATGTGGAAGTTAAAAGTTCAAGAAACAATGTAAGCAGACAAAAAGCGCTAGTAGCTACTTCTTGATATAACACCCTACAGACCCAATCTAGAAATGCAAAGTCACTTTAAACACAATGTATACCTGCTGATTTCACCTCCTAAATATTTCTTGAATCTTTCTAATCCCCGATAATGCCCTCATTGAAGAAATACCCATGTGTCTTCTGGATTATAGTAACTTCCTTACATGTCTTCCTGCCTGTAGTCCTCACAGCTGCCGACATGACCTTTCCATAATATAAATATTACCATAATTCCCTGTCTTCATCAAAACTCCACTACCTATAGGACAATGCAGTTTGGCTTTTAAGGCTTTCAAAATATGTGGTGTCTACTTACATTTCTTTGCCTACCAGGCTCCAGGAAAAAAAAAAAAAATCATAGAATGACTTCATCAGATAGGGTGTCAGGAAAGGTGTGATCAGGAAGGTAGGAAGAGAATCAGAACAGTGTACTGCCCATTGTAAAATACATCAATACTATTTCTCCTTTCTCAAGAAAAGGGCAGGAATATTGCTTCATAAATTCAGGAATAAAACAGCTAAAGAAAAACTAGCAGGATGGGCTCACAGTTGGGTATTTTTCAATTTTGACAAAGAAAAGGAAACTATCCATCCACCACAAAATTAATAAACTTTTGGAAAGCAAAAAAAAAAAAAAAAAGTGCAGACAACTTTATGGGACTTCAGCTTAATTTTAGAAAAACAACAACAACCCATAATCCATCTGTGTTTAGCCAATGCCTCCAAAAGGCTGTCACCCCTAACTCATTAGTAACTCAGTGCTTCAGTTCACTTGACCTTATTTCCCCAGACGCCACCGTACTATTGACCAGCAGCATTCAATATGCTCATACGATAATGTCATAAACAGTCCTCAGCAACTCTGCCTTCTGGAAGTGCTGCTCCTGCCAATGACATCACAGTTGTCAGCTCAATATGCCACCAGCATATGGGTTCCCTTTAAGTGGTGATAATAAATAGCATCAGGCCATCCAGTTGCACTTCATTTCGAGATCACATTATAAAGCAGCCCGAGTCCTGGGCAAGGCAGGAGGACCACTGCTAACCTAACATCTCTTTAGCATCACTATGTACAAAGGAAAAGAAAAAAATGTGAAAAAGGTGAGTATGACCATGTAACAACTAGTATTTTAAGACTGCAGTGCAGAAACTTCTTTCTTACAATATTTTATAGAAGATAATCAGAGAAAGCCATTAGGACTACTATTTCAAAAGATAAACTCAAGGGCAACAGTGTTTCCCAAGGTCAACCCAGTAAGATATGGCCTTTGTTTCGTCTTCATATTTTGCATACTCATCACATGAGCAAAGCAGATAGAACCACCCTCAGTGGTGGCTGCTTTGTATGCAGGCAAATTCAAGAGCCCCGGGCAGGCTCACTCCTGAGAATCTTGGACTCAGGCTGTTGCTCTATGCAACACACCGTGGGCCAGCTGCTGGCTTTGATTCAATAGCTGGTTGTAAAAAGTGAACAACACTTGCACAGAAGCAAAGTAGAAGCAGTCTTCCTTGAGGACAGCTTGAACTCAATAAATAGTCCATTAGTTTAAGGCAGCAGATTGGCACAGAGATACAGACTGAACTCTCCAAGGCATAGTTTCTTTCTGCCCTCACTAATTGGACAGAACTCCTTTCAGTGGTTACTGGTTAACTGAACTGTGCAGATGGCCCACAAAACTGAAGGGACACTAAAGGTTCACTTAGCCCATCCACCTGGGGTTTTTTTTATTTGTCTTGTCTTGTTTATTAAGTAAGCTCTACGCCCAATGTGAGCTGTGAACTCATCACCCCAAGATCAAGAATTGCATGCTCTATGGACTGGGCCAGCCAGGACTCCCCCTGCCCCCAACCTGTTCTTAAACAGAACTACCCTTAAAACAACCCAGATTTTTTAAGTTATATTCCTTTAAATTGTTTACCTAATTGTAAAAGTAACATAAACTCATTAAAAAGATTTTGGACCATGCAGAAAGCTGTCAAGAAAAAAAAAGTTTAAATCACCTGCAATTCAATACTCAAGACAGGACCATTGTTGCACTTTGAAATGTTTCCATCCACATTTTTAATGTGCATATTTTTTATTTTCAGAATTAACGTTCTTATATCCTGCTCTTTTTCTCTTAATATTGTATGATGGGAATCTTTGTATGTTAAATAATACTAACTTAAATAGCTGTCTTTTCCTCTCATGTGAATGTGCCATGATATGTTTACCCATGTTTCTAGAGGTCAACAGTTAGCTCTATTATGCTATTAATAAATGATGCTACAACATCTACTTATACAAATCATTCAAGTTTCTAAGTATTTCCTTAGACAAACTCCAAGTGAAGGAATTACTAGGATCCCTGATACTTCAGATTTTATGATTTTTATTATGACACTGACAATTTGTCTTCAACAAAGCACCAGTAATATATAAAAGGGAACTTTAAAGCTCACCAGCTTTGAATCTTATGTTTTATATTCTATTTAATTTGGTAATCCAAAAGTATGTAAATATTTCTGAAATATATTTTATTTTTAAAGACATACAGAGAATGAGGTTCGACAACCTCCCATGACAAAACCCTGCATGACTGATTGGAGATCAACTGCCTTGGAAATTAACAAAGTCTAAAATGTTACAAACACTGTTGTTTGATGCAATATAAAGTTAGGAACAAGAGATAAAGTGATATGAGACATAAAGATAATTTAATCATCTTTCGGTCATACCATAAATCCTCAAATAGAAGATTTCATGGTGTCTTAAGTAAAATAAATCAATGGTATTTTTCTCCCTTATTTGTCAAAAAAATATTTCAAATTTGTCAACCTCAATATTTAAACTTCTGTATCTCCATACAGATTATAAATTCTCTTAGCTCCATTTTACATGGGAATGAGTGAAGTCATTGGCTAGTCATAATTTCAAGTATTCACTGATAAACTGAGCATGAGAAATGATACAAATTCCCCACTCTTCCAAAATCAATCAATCCATGTAGCAGATTTACAACATGACAATTGTTCTCTGATATTTCTCAGTCCACTGAAGCATCTCACAATAAACATCATTTACTTCCTTTATCTCCTTCCCTCCCACATCCCTCCCTCTGTCCTTTTCTCCTATAATGATAAGTGGCTAAGAAAAAAAAAATTACCCAGCGTCATTAAAGTCAGATACTAATTTATAGGTTCTTGTAGAAGAAGAAGAAGGAGGAGGAGGAGGAGGAGAAAAGGGGAGAAGAACAAAAACAATAACAACAACAGCAGCAGCAACAAGAAAGGGAGAACTGAATTATTCCCTATAAAAATGCAACATGATCTATAATTAAATATAATGGATTATATATTTCAATGCTTAGAATATGAAATCCTGCAGTGAATACAAAATCATTTTCTAATATCATCTCCTTCAGAAAGTTTACCTGATTAAGTGGCTCAATCTACAGTTTACTAAGCTTGGTAATAGACTAGCAACTGGGATTTAAATATTACTGATATTGGAAGAAAGCTAGCAATTCCTAAGAATATAATACCTTAGAGCAATGTTTTTTTCAAAATGTAATATTCTTAGCACCAATAATAGAATTTCCTGGGATGCTTGCTTCAGTGCAGATTCCTGAGCCTTTGCCCAAGTTATGAATCAGAATCTCAGTAGGGTTTGGAATATCTTTTCTGATCAAATTCTCAGAAATTCTTTTGCATACTGATGTTCAAGAAAGGGGCAGGGTGATTTCTGTTAACTAAAGCATATTATAGCTCTTATGCTAAATTATCAACCTAAGGGTATTTATCCAGATCACTAAAGTAATACTATTTTGGGAAAAGGAATGTTTTAATAATTACTTGTAAATAAACTGCCTTTTCTTGTATTAGAGGCATGGTTGGAAAATAGCCATCCATAAAACATCCTGCTATTTAGCAAAACTTCTCTGAATTATTATTTAAAGTTGTTTAATTCAGATTAAAGAGAAAAATAATGCTGAGACACCCAAGCTAGACTCTCTTCATGTGGGCTGTAGGCTTACTCTGGCATCCATGTTTCCATGAATGGAGTTTTCCAGCCCCTTGCTTTTCTTTCCCATCTGCCATATGCTCCCCAAACCCATGGCAGTGGGATGGCAGGGAAACAGCATTTTAGATTACAATTGATTTTCAGACATGATATTTGAGGACATCCATCAGAAAAGTAGAGGAAATATTACAAAGGTCTAAAGTGAAAAAACCCTTATTCAAGACAAGGAGATTGGAACTGCAGAGGACTAACAAGACAAAATCACAGGAATTTAAATGTATTCATCACACTTAAGTAAATTATTACACAGGGATATACAGTGAGATAAATATAAAAAGCTATCTGAGTAAATGAGATTCTTGCTTTTCAATACTATTCATTGTTCACATAGTCAAACAGAAATTTAATTTATTAAAACATAGGTTTATTTCTCTACTTCCCTCAATTGATTATAGCTAATTATATATTAGTAATTTAGATACTAAAGTACTGTTTCTCAGACGTTAGTGTCAACACAAAAATCTTTTTTAAAACACAGATTTTGATCCATTAGGTCTGGAGTAGGGTCCAAGATTCTACAGTCCCAACAAATTACAGATGATGCTAACACTATGGATCTACGGACCACATACTTTCAATAGCAAGGTACTAAAGTGCATTTTAAAAACTACACCTGCTTCACTGTATATTAGGTGCTTTCAACGTAGTTGTTTTAGGAGTAATGTTTAGAGTGTGAAGGGAAAAAAAATGAAATATCCCACCATTTCATAAATGTATTTGAGTTCTTATTAGGCTCACAAAAATGACAAACCCATCATAACTTCCATAATAGCAATCATGCATTAGTTACTCCATGTTCAGAGAACTGGCTCAAGTTTCGCCTTGCCTTTGACCCTCGTGCTGGATGCCTGTCTCTGCTAATCAAAATTTTATAAACTTAAAGGCCACTGAAACTTCCTTCGTGAGGTTTTTCCTGATAGCTTCAATGAAATATAATTTCCCCCCTTTGAAATTTCTGTACTTTTCAAATAGATAAATGAAAAACAATGTCCTTTGTACATAGACTGGAACTTGGCCATGTATTACCTTTTTGCTTCAGATCCTTTTCATCTGAAGATCAGTTGTTCATTCTCAAATCTGGTTGCAAATTATGGGTATGAGGAGACACAGGAAAAAAAATACTGAGGCCACAAGAGTCACCCTGGATGAATTAGATCAAAATCTCTGGGGAATGAGACCCAGGCATCAGAATTTTGTTGTTGCTGTTGTTTTTTAAAGATTTTATTTACTTGACAGAGAGAAATACAGCCAGAGGGGGAACACAAGCAGGAGTGAGAAAGGGAGAAGCAGGCTTCCTGCCGAGCAGGGAGCCCAATGTGGGACTCGTTCCCGGGTCTCCGGGATCATGACCTGAGCCGAAGGCAGTCGCTTAACCAACTGAGCCACCCAGGCGCCCCCAGAATTTTTTTTAAAGTCCTTCATGAGGATTCTAATGTGCAGCCGCAGTTGAGAATCATTGTCTTAGATAGGAGGCTCTCCAAGGGTTTGCCGTAGATGTCACTCACAAACATTTATAATAGTACAATCAATTCAACTCAATAAATTTTACTGAGGACCTTGAATATTATAGCTACTTAACAAATACTCATAAATTGCACACTAGAATTTGTCATTTTAAATACTGGAAAGAAAAGGAAAGCACATCAATCAAAAAATGTTATGTTTCTACAACACATTCTTTAATGATACATTGCCAATAACAGACCAAATCTCTCGTGCAAAAAAAAAAAAAAAAAAAATTTCAAGTTGCTGATACATTGCTCAGTTCCTCTGTCATCAAAAGTTCACTCTGTAGATTAGGATTTTCCTAAAGACTGGGTCCAATTGACTTTTCTCCTCTCTTCAAATTGAATAGATATTGCAAATCATTAATGGGATTTTCAGCAGCAACCATACTGGAAATAATCAGCTGGCATCCAAGGTAGGACACATTTTTTGCTGCTGTCAAACAAAATTAATCACAAGCTTCCAGCATGCTGAGTAGAGGCGGCCTGGGCACCATTGGCTGAGGTGTTTCCATGGCGCGGCAGCGGTCGATGATCAGCAGGAGGGAGGGAGAGGCTGTTTTCAGAAAACACAGCAATGGGTTGCTTCTTTCCCTTCTTTTCTTTCTTCTTTTCAATTTGTAAGGGAGAACCTCCTGGCAATGCACCCAGGAGATTTTCTTGCCATGGAAACAAGAGAGTGGGGTGTTTTAGAAGCTGACTATAGATAGGAAAGAATGCCATTCTCCTTGCTTTGTTCTGCCCCAGCCTGCAGTCTTCTGCGGAGGACTTGGGGAATTATTTAAATAATTCAGGTTGAGACCTAGTTTCATCTGAATCACACAGATCCAGGTATACTGGTTGCTCTGGATATATTATCCAGATATATCTATTCTGGCATTCTTCAGTTTCATTAAGCAGAGACCTAAATTCTATATATTCAACCAATAATAAGTTTATTGACTCGTTATTTAAAAAGTAAATGAACTGAGCCACATCTATGTGCCAGGTTTTGTGCAAAACTCCAAGAATTAAAAGGTGCAATCTCTGTGACACAGTTGAGAAGACAGCTACTAACGGCAAAATATAATTGTCATAAATCCTTTCATAGAAAAAGTCTGAGTAAAGACACTATGATATCTACAATTACAGCCCCCAATAAAAAGTCGAAACACTTGTTTCAAAAGCTGGAAGGGCAGGACAGGGAAAAAAAACAACAACTTTTTTTTGAAGTAACTTTATTTCAGGAGGGAAAAAAAAAAAAAAAACCAGCAGAGAAGTCATCATGGTGATATCTTGCACTTGTATTTGGTTGAATATCACATAGGCATTGTTACTGCCTAAACAGCTCCCACAACTTCCCTACACAATTCAGCTGAGATGTCCTCACACCCCATTCCCTACCCATACCTCTAAGAAAATAGTTACAGGTGTCTTATAATCCTGAGGATATCTCATGCTTGTTTTAACCGGATATCACAAAAACTGGTCTGGTAGGATGATTAACGTTTGAACACCTGAAGGGACTAACACCAGAACTGGGAAACACAGTTTCCCCCTAAAAATGCAGTTATATATGCTGCTTGAGTTTGCTGACTTAGGACTCCAGGGACTGAGCCTCTGAACTCTTCCCTCCGGGCTGAAGGTGCCTGGGAAAAGGGAGCTGGTTTGAGCATGTACAGATTATTATAAAAGCTGTTGTTTTGTTGACCTTCTTTTCTATATCAAGTAACCCTTAGATTAGCATGAAGCCAGAGTCCTTTTCTACTTATATTAATAGAGCAATGATAAAAAGGGCTGGTAAAAGTGGGTGGTTTAGCTTGTAAAGCCCTGCTGAAGGTACCTGTCCTTCTGTCTGATCTCCCTGACTGCAAGGTGTTGATTTTCTTCATAATGGGGGAAGGACGAGGTATATTGCTACAGAAGCCTAGGCCAGACTATAAAGTTATTTTGACAACTAAAAGGAAGAAATGAGGGGCTCCTGGGTGGCTCAGTCATTGAGCATTTGCTTTCAGCTCAGGTCAGGATCCCAGAATTCCAGGATCGAGCCCCGCATCGTGCTCCCTGATCAGCAGGAAGCCTGCTTCTCCCTCTGTCACTCTCCCTGCTTGAAGGGCAGGACAGGGGTTGCGTTCCCTCTCTCGCTGTGTTTCTCTCTGTAGAATATATAAATACAATTTATAGATAAATAAATAAATGGATAGATAGATAAATGAATAAGAAATGAATCCTACCAGGATTAAGAAAACCCACAGTAAAAAAAAAAAAAAAAAAAAAAAAAAAAAAAAAAAAAAAAAAAAAAAAAAAAAAAAAAAAAGAAAACCCACAGTAGAAAAGAGTGAGCATATTAGTTAATTAAGCAAAGGGGAAGTCTGGCTTAAGCAGAAGGTGGATTGAATTAAGTCTGGGAAGAGTCATCTTAGCAGCCAAGGTAGGCTACAATCCAGGTAAAACAAGGATGTGAAATCCATGGGCATTTTTATGAAGCCCTGCCTGATCCCTTTGTTTGAGTAGAGAGCCATACTGTGAGTCTCTGTACCACATTTTTTTCCCCTAAGTAAACTCTATCCCCAACATGGGGTTTGAACTCAAAATCCCAAGATCAAGAGTTACATGCTATACTGACTATGAGTGCCAGGTGCCCCTCTCTGTACCACTCTTGAAAAAATGTGTATCACGGTCTTTATCACAGTGAACTGTAATTGTGATTTATTATCTAGCTTACTCCTCTGTCAGCTGACTGACTTTGAAACCATGCTATCTGCCAGGCCTTGTCCCTAATCTGACTGAAAAGACATAAGGCCTAAGCTTCTGTCAGCTGCAATTTCATTTAAGGCTTTGTTTTTAAATAAATGTGAGGCAATTTAGACATGCTTGGTATATAAGAGAAGCAGTCATTATTTTAGGAATATGGGATGGCTGTCATCTCAATTTAAAATGAACCCAATCTTATTCTTAGTATTTTATCCTGCCTGTTACTTCTTTCTAAATAAATCTAACTAGACATTCTTGGCTCATAACTTCTCTGGGGTGTGATAGCCTCCTTTATCCATCACCATTACTGTCATCAAAATCTGATGTTATGATGGGTACTAAGGATTTACTAAGCAACTAAACGTAAGCATTTGAAGTGTCCCAAGGGCTTATTGTCTTAGGCAGAAAAGATCAAGGAAGAATGGGATATTAATGACATACTCCACAAATTAATTTAATTAGTGCTTACGGGTTTTTAAAAGACTCAATGCATTCAATGGCAGCAGTGAGTAAAATCAGGAAAGTTAGACAAGGGAATGGGGTTACAGGATTTGTATGGAAGGAAATGTAGTAGTTTCCTAAGCAGGAATGATTAACTACCTGAGGGCAAAAAAGAATGTTAGGGGGCACCTGGTTGGCTTAGTCAGTGCAGCATGCAACCCTTTTTTGTTTGTTTGTAAGATTTTATTTTACTTTGAGAGAGAGAGTGTGAGAGATAGCATGAGGAGGAAGAAGCTCAGAGGGAGAAGCAGACTCTCCACAGAGCCGGGAGCCCGATGTGGGGCTCGATCCTGGGACTCCAGGATCATGACCTGAGCCGAAGGCAGTGGCTTAACCCACTGAGCCACCCAGGCACCCACAACTCTTGATCTCAGTATTATGAGTTCAAGCCTCACACTGAGGGGCGCCTGGATGGCTCAGTTGGTTGAGCGACTGCTTTCGGCTCAGGTCATGATCCTGGAGACCCGGGATCGAGCCCCACATCAGGCTTCCTTTTCTCCCTCTCTCAGTCCCTCTGCTTGTGTTCCCTCTCTCGCTGTGTTTCTCTCTGTCAAATAAATAAATAAAATCTTAAAAAAAAAAAAAAAAGCCTCACATTGGGTATAGAGATTACTTAAAAATAAAATCCCTTAAAAAAAGTGTTTGGTTCTTAAATTTTACTGATAGACTCATAGGGTAAATGGATACTTTTTCAGTGAATTTACTGATAATCTGATGTGCCAAAATAAGGGAAATTAAATACATTTTTGTTGGGGTTCAAATTCAGAGTTACTAAACTAAGTTCAGTCAGAATTAAAAGAAAAAGTTTAAACATGGGACAATGCCATTTACACTGACTAATCTCAGAGTAAAAGATGCCACGTAATCATGTGCTTAGAGAATCACCACTACCTTTCTAGTTAGGACTCATAGTCTCATGACTTTCGTGATGCCAAGAGTTTTTAAATGATAAAGTGACAATGTTGACATTCTAGGAATAGAGCTGATCAACTTTGTCAAGAAGAAGAAAAAGCATACCAAGAGAAGGGAAATGAACAAAGGAAGCTACATTTTAATTTGAAGAATAAAGACGTCACCTCTCTGAGCAGAAAGGCATGGAGAAGAGAATGTGTGCTAGTTCTCTGCAGTGTCAAGCCAGGGTCAGGGACAAAAGAGACAAGTGGTGTAGAGATGGGAATGTGGACTGACTCTCAGCACATGAGTGAAGTGACAGTGTTGGCCAGGGCATTGAGCCGGGCTGGGCAGGAGACTGGTTGGATCATTCTGGTTAAGTGTCCACATAGAAGGAGATAGATCAGCGCATGGCAAGACATAAGGCTGGAAAGCCCCCGTGTCTAGAAAACAAGATGAAAGGGAGGGGATAACTCTGGCAAGAGCATTACAGGTCACAGAAGAACTTCATGCAGTCCTTGTGAGAGGCTCGAGAAGGAAGAGTGAGTAGGCGCTTGTGAAGGTAAAAGTGATGAGTTAGAGAAATACAGTGGATATTGAGCATAAGAAAGAACAAAGAGTCACACATGGCCCCAAGGTTAAAGAGAAACATTACCTTTCAAAAGTTTAGCATCAGTGATGATGAAATAAAGAGATGACCAGCTTTCTCCTTGTCCTATATAGTTTCATGTATCCTGTCCCTGTGCTTTAATAAAACTACCATTTTGCACCAAAAAATAAAATAGTAATAATAATAAAGGACTGACTGCAACAAGCAAGTCTCATGAACTTATGCTGATCTTTGTATGATCTGTTACTTGACTACAGTGCACTTTCTTCTCCCTCGGACTTGGCCAGACGTGCCGCTGCAGCCGGTGCCACGGAGCTGGAAGACGGCCTGCTCTCATTTGGCTCACTTGATGGTTTGTGCCAATACATTTTTTAATTCTGCTCTCCAGGTGGCAAGGCTGCTTTATAACAAATTGCTGGCTAATTAGGGCATAAATGTTCTTTTCTTTGTTTCTCCCTGACCTTGCTCATTCTCTGCTCGCGGATGACGTGCCCGACCGCTGGCTCTCGCTCCTGCTCCTACTCTTGGTCGGCTTGCATCACTCATTACTCTCAGAACTCCAGTCTTCATTTCCAGTTTTCTTCATCTGTGAGTCTGAAATCCCTTACTTGACTTTCTACCTTGATCGTGTTCCCTTAAGCCTAAAGTGGTCGTTTATTATTTGTGTATTGTCAAATTGTCTACATTTTTTTTACTCTTAGCATGTCATTGTTCTCACTGTAATACAAATATCCAAATATACAATCGTATGATTCATTTCTGATCCTTCACTTTATCCTCATGTGATATCATATTCTCTACCTGAAATCTGGAAAATACATTAAGGAGTTTCAAAGGGCACTTATTCCATCAATTACTAAAATAATGTTATATATTTTTATATGTATATAATAATATAATGTTCTTTTTTCATCTTATGTTGTAAGTTAGAATTTTCCAGTTTTTTGGTTTTTTTATTAGTAGGGTCTATGCCTGTGTGGAGCCCAACATGGGGCTTAAACTCACGATCCTGAGACCAAGACCTAAGCTGAGATCAAGAGGCAGAAATTTAACCAACTAGCTACTCAGGTGCCCCGAAATTTTCCAAAGCTTTCATGACAAGCCTATCTATGTGACATTCAGAATGTATCAAGTAGTAGATGCAAAAAGAATAAAACAAATTTAAAGGACTGCCGGGGACCTCCAGTATGCAAACTGTTTTTAAAAAGTAAATATACTCAGAGACTCTGGGTTGTTCAGGTGGTTAGGTGTCTGCCTTTGGCTCAGATCATGATCCCAGGGTCCTGGGATCAAGCCCCACATCAGGCTTCCTGCTCAGTGGGGAGTCTGCTTCTCCCTCTCCCTCTGCTTGTGCTCTCTCTCTGTCAACGAAGTAAATAGATCTTTAAAAAAAGGTAAATGTTCTCACAATAATTCCAGCATCACTTATATGCAACCCTCCAGGACAGACATAACTAATTGCCTCCATTTTTTTATATCTTTACAATTCTTTCATTGTATGGGTGAAATTCACACATAAGAGCAGAAAAAACTTAAAGACTTTTATCTGCTGCTCACAGGCAATTATTGGCAGGTTTGTTTTGTTGCAAACATGTGGCTATCAAGTTTACATCTTTCTAACACTCTGGAAAAAACAGAGGAAAAGGAAGTAAGTACACAGTGAAGATAATTTGTTTTGATTTTCTTTGGGAATAGTTGCCCAAATAATCTCTTTAGTTGTATTGGCCCAGGAACTAGATAGGCTCACAACATTGTGTTTAGAAAAGCGACTGGTATCACTGAGTGGCCCCAGAGATGCAGCGATCGTGTGACCGGTACAGAATAGTACAGCGGTATACGAAGTGTAGAAGGAGAGCAAGTGTGGCCCACCGAACCAGAGGGAAAGATGTGACCAGTTATCTTATCTTCACTATGCAGCCTGGGTGTTGGCAAACCGGGCAGCCTTAGACGTGCTTGGGGCTTTGATTTGTCAAGTGCAGTCTCAGAGGAACATCTGTTAGAATCTAAGCCTGGCATTCATGTGTGGAGAAATCACACCTAGAGGCAAAAAATGCACGTGTTCTCTTGCCCAGCTTTCCAGGGAGCTCTTCCATCTCCTTTTATTGTCCCTCTCCTAAACACCTCTTTCTTAGTCTTTGCTGTCACAACTCTGTCCTGTACTGACGAGTGACTTCATTACCTCTTATGACTTCTACCTCACATTGCTGATGGTTCTTAAAATTGTATCTCTCCTGACCTTTCCTCCAAGTGTCACACTTGAAATGCTTGCAAGACTTTTCCATGTGCATGTCCCACCAGAACCTCAGGCCCTACATGTGAAAATCAGAACCCAGCACATTTCCCTTTGAATCTCTTCCTTCTTTACTGTTAGCCATGTCAGTTCCTGGTGCCACCAGCTACCAGATCACCAGAGGTGGACCTCCAGGAGTCATTTTTTACTGGCTTTTCTCCAAATTCACCTCACCCCCATGTCTACTCAATGGCCTATTCAGACTAATTTGCCTTTATCTATCTCTTCCTTGCCACACCTACTATACTATACCTCAGTTCATTCCCATATCATATCTCCCCAGCATTACCACCCATTAAGTAAACTCTGCCTCCAGACTTTCCCATTCTCTGCAATCTCCACAGTAATGCGGGGAAAAAAAAATCTGGCAATGGCACCCTACTGCTTAAAGCCTTTCAAAGTCTCTCCCTTAGCTACCCAGCATATAGTCCAAGCTCATTAACATGAGGTACAACATTCTTACTCCTGCCTACATCTCCAGCCTCATTTATCCTAAGTCCTACCTAATTTTCACTTTATGATCTAATGACGAAAAGCTACATGGTTTCACTCCCGCCAAGTCCTATTCTAAGCACTTTATTTAAGCATGCATAATTTTCACAGAAACCCTGTTAGTCAGGTCCTGCAATTACCAAAGCTTTTATAGATGAAGAAAGAGACACAGAGAAATGAATTCCTTACACACTTTGAACATGTCAGAACATGTGGTCCGGGCTCATAGTCCATGCTGTACTCCACTTTGCCCTTCCTCCCTGGGTATGCAGCTCTATTCTCACTTCACCATGACATGGCTCATGTCGTACCTTCTCCAGCACCCCGATGTCGTATCTCCTGTCAGAAATGCTTCTGGCACCCCTGTGCCTCGGTTGCTGTGACTTATCCAAAGCTCAGCTCAGTCATCACTGCCTATAGGGGCTCAGTCACTACAACTTGCAGGAGTTCTGGCCTGACCTCTTCCCCTTCCTCACAGAGGCCACTTCTGTGCTTCTATAGTAGGCTCTGTATATCCCCATCACTACAGGTGGCATCTAATATAGTTACTAATTATAGTAACTATCCGTTTCGGGGCACCTGGCTGGCTCAGTTGAAAGAATGTGTGATTCTTGATCTCAGGGTTGTGAGTTTGAGCCCCATGCTGGGTGTAGAGATTTCTTAAATAAATAAACATTTAAAAATTTTCTATTTAATGAAGGGGACATATTCCTGGAGGAATTCTCTTTAATTGAGGTCATGGAATATGTCTCCCTCATTTTTGTATTTTGAATTTTACACAGCAATGTCCAGCCATTAAGAGGCAATCAATAAATGTGTGCTGAGTGAAGAATTAGTAAGTACATGGATGAAGAAAGGGCACTTCCACCAGTAACCAAGAACCCTTCCTAGTAAGAGTACCACAGTAACTGAACTTTCAGGGCTTGCAGAGGAGTCCAGTGGCCTCTGCAGTCAGTTTACAAAAACTGTAAGAAGCCTAAATGTGTGTGTGGGGGGGGAGGGGGGTAAGGGGAGATGACATGAACAGAGGGAAGGAGGGACTAAAAATAGAAGGTATAAAGTATACACAGACTAAGTAAAACCAAGTATCTTTGTAACACTAATGTGGGTTAATGGGTCAATAAATCCATATATAGTTTCTTCATAATGTTTTGATTTCAACTACCTTTTTAGTTTCCTTTAAAGTTCTAACTTTATATAGAATATACTGGGATGCAGGGAGACACTGTAGGAATGACCATACCAAAGCACTTCTTTCCCAAATCACAGCTGAAAGACAGCCCTCGTTTGGTAGCACTAGTGTAAACGTTCTCATGAAGGATTTGATCAGTAAATATGAGGAAGTTAGCTTTTGCATAATGACCTCACAAATGAAAAGTTGGCACATCACTTGTTGTTAGAAGCGTGGCCTGTGCTCCTTTCCCAGCTGGCCCAAGGCTACCTCACACAGCAGATTAGGGGCACTTCTAACGCTGTGCCTCTCAAACTCACCACTTAAATTCTCCTTCTCACAGCTAGGCCCTTTTTTTTTTTTTTTTTTTAAGATTTGATTTATCCTAGAGAGAGTGAGAAAAAATGAGAGAGAGAGAATATGAGCAGGGTAAGGGTCAGAGGGAGAAGCAGACTTCCCCTGCTAAGCAGGGAGCCCGATGTGGGACTGATCCTGGGACTCCGGGATCCTGACCTGAGCCGAAGGCAGTCCACCCAGTCCACTGAGCCATCTAGGTGCCCCTCACTGCTAGGCTTTGACTGCTCTTAAAGATGACCTCTAAGCCACAGAAAGATCACTAGGAGATGTAACTACTTATATGATTTTGGCCAACATGTTTGGCTTCTCTGGGTCTCAGTCTCCTCATATAAAATAAGACATTTGAATTTGGAAATTCTAAGCTAATTTAAGCTCTTAAAAGTTTACGTTCTTTTTTTAAAAAAAAAAAAGATTTTATTTATTTGACAGAGAGAAACATAGCCAGAGAGGGAACACAAGCAGGGGGAGCTAGAGAGGGAGAAGCAGGCTTCCCACCTATCAGGGAGCCGGGTCTCCGGGATCATGACCTGAGCCGAAGGCAGTCGCCCAACCAACTGAGGCACCCAGGCGCCCAAAAGTTTACGTTCTTGAGGTAGGGAAGCTGAAGGGTCTCCATGTAAGAAAGGCTCTACATCTGCGTGTTCCTGCTAGGGTCCATTGAGTCATGTTCTGTATTTTGCCACTGAATAAGCCAAGGAAGCTGTTCCCACTTCAAGTTAACCATTTTCTGAGTTTTGTCCTAGGTCCCAAAGATCTAATAACATCGAAGAAGAGCCAGATCCCAAACATGTTCCAGGACATTAGCCTCAGACAAACCTCTGGGGAAGCTGGCATCAACACCCCTACCTTCAATAATGTCCAGAATAGGGGCGCCTGGGTGGCTCAGCCAGTTAAGCATCTGCCTTTGGCTCAGGTCATGATCCCAGGTCCTGGGATGGAGCCCCACGTCGAGCCCCACATCGGGCTCCTTGCTCAGAGGGAAGCCTGCTTCTCCCTCTCCCTCTGCCCTTCCCCTACTATTCCTGTGCGCAAGGGCACACTTCTCTATTAAATAAATAAAATCTTTTAAAAATAATGATAATTTCCAGAATAACATCTATTATTCACATGATGCTCACCTTTGATCAGACCCTAGCTGGATTCCTGAAAGAACATGTACTCTAGATCCCTTTCCAATATAAATCGCTAACCCCAAACAACCATAGGACTCATTTTCCTTTCTTTTCCAAGTCTCCTGGACACTCTGCCTGCTATTCTCTGTCACTCACACTATTCAATAAACTCTGTTTTTACTTTTTCCTCCTTGCATTTGGTTTCTATCCTGTGCCATGCCCAGGACCCCTTTTGGCTGGTCCTGTGGGACCTGCTCACCTCCACCCGGTCCTTGGACCCAAGCTGCCTCTATTACTTTCAAAGAAAACTAGTATTAATCAAATATGAAAGTCGCCTGTATTCATATACATTCTCTCACACACACACACATGAGAGCACACTCATATATTTATATTGACAGCAATTGTAAAATAATCATAACCTTTATTATACACACAGGATAAGTGATGCGATATGTTTCTGTAGAATTTGAGAGGTACCGTGCTTGTTTAAATTTCAATGCTAATAACATTTTTTATTTGTTAGATGTTATACAGATGCACAGGAAATTGTCAATTCATGGCTTCGATCACAAAAGTTGACTCTTCAAAGAAGCATACAAAGCTACAATTTTCCTAATAGTGTCAGTTTTCTCAAAATGGGGCAGCAAGGACTAGTACCCTGTGGCAAGGCACAGTGCCACAGATTGAAGTGCCTAGAGTGAGGTGGGGAAACTGGGCTGGCAGGAGGGGAGAAGGGGGGGTGCCGCCATGAAAATGAAAAGTGGCTGAAGTAACACTGGAATGTAGAGCCCCTTCTCCTTAATCCTAGCTGAATCCTGAATCCAGGCCTGGTACCACCTGCTGTTATGTATAAGCTCACAGAACAACTCACACTTGCGTATGGGAAACATTACTAAATCAAGCACAAAATCCCACCGTCATGATAAGCCACACAGAGTGTTCTTGAGGGAGCTTAATCCGTACAGAGAGATGATGACGTAGGTAGAAGGATCTTTCTCTCCTGTGAGACTCACAGAAAAATGCAGCTATGCCAAAACCAAATTCTAAAACACCTAAAGAATCAACAAGACAGAATTTCTTTAAAATAAATAATACGTATCTTTAACACCTACACACTTTCAACTGGACAGTGTTACTATAAATTCCAAAAATAATTTTCCATGGGAAGAAAGGCATTTGTATATACCTACTGAAAAAAAGAGTTTGTGTGTATGTGTATTTATGAAAAATTCAAGTTTCAGTTTAATGTTTTAGATCAACTCAAAAATAAAACATTATTTTAAAATCATCTGAAGAGGGAGTTTTCCGTAAGTAAATTGCCATTTGAGCCATCAAATTAAATAAAAAAACAGAAGAGTATTTTCCCTTTGCAATCTAAAACCCTCAGTGTATTTAGTTGAAAAGTAGCAAGAATTAACAGATATTGATATTTTAGCTTTACTGTGATATTTATCTTTCAGCCTTACTTTTATATTTACATGGAGTTCAGTTTCATAATTTTTAAAAAAGTAGAAAATTTTTGAGACAAAATACCACTCTTCATAATTCAGTTCTTAGACTTTCACATATGCTGTCAATTTTCAAGAATTTTAGAAATTATAAAGAGTTCCTACTACCTATAACTGCCAGCCAACAAAAATAATCTTCAATTAATATCATAGATTTATACTCTATCAGCCTATTTGGTCTATTTCATCCTCTCCCAATGGAGAACATAGTCACACAAAACAATGTTTTTTTATTGTAACCAAAGGCAATTCATTTTACATTGAAAAAAAGTACATATATCTGCATCACTAAAGAAATACAAAATTTCACAATACACATGGAAGTGAAGTCAAGAACGATGACATATTTTTTGAGAAAGCTATACTGGAATCTATCTTTCCCAGAATTAATTTTAATAATGACTGCTATCAAACATTATCTGCAATATTGGCTACAGGTATAATTTGAAAACTTTTACTACATGACAATCCAATACTGTTCATTTAGGAAACATGGCAATTTTTGTGGCATTTTTAGTATTATTTGCCAATATCCAAAGATAATACTTGTTTTTCACACACATATATACGAATAATCATATATATTCCACCGGATATATCCATCTTCAGTTTCAGAATTTCCAATGCCAAGTAGTAATTACACTATAGAACTTGAATTTCAGTCAGCTATAAGACACACACTTGTCATCTGTTATCTAAATTGGCATAAGCACCTCATTTCCTTGAGGTCAGTTTAGGGTCAACAGACATAATTACTTGTCATCATGGGAGGCCCAGGGAAAATAATCAAATTAGTCCTGTAGAAAGAAAAGGCAAGGGGCGCCTGGGTGACTCAGTTGGTCATGCGTCAAACTTTGGCTCGGGTCATGATCTCAGGGTCCTGGGATTTAACCCCATGTCAGGTTCCCTACTCAATAGGGAGTGTCCTTGGCCCTCTCCCTCTTCTTCTGCTCCTTCCCCGACTTGCACACTCTCTCTCACGCTCTCTCATATAAAAATCTTTTAAAAAGACAAAATATTAGTCCTATTATTAAATATCTGAGCTATACAGCCTTGAAATTACTGGACAAATAGTAAATAAATGTGTACTAGACAGTTGTCATCAAACAGATGTCAAGGACCCTTCTCATAATTCCAGAACATTCAATATGTTGAAAAACTTAGCCAGCTATATCCTCCTAAGTATCAATCACCCTTGTGATGTAATCATTCATATCAAAAATATTCGATAAGTTCCATGTTGGACCACACATTCTCAGTTTACTAAATTAATCACAACTGTTCACTTCTGCAATTTATGTAGTACTGACCAAGCTCTACTTAAAATCAGGCTCTTCTGGATGTTAAAAAAAGATACTATAAAAAGGTGATATATATTCATATAGAAGCATACAAAGAGCTGTATAGCCAGCAGATATAAAGAATATAATATGATCCAAACTCACCGATCATTGATTACCTTGAAATGAATTTGAGAAACCATTCCAAATAGTAAAACTTCCAAAAAGTTACCTTTATTTTAAAGTATTAAATGGAAATGTATTTATTTAATGGAAAAGTATTAAATACATGATATTTAGATTATTGATTAGGCCATCCCAGGATACTCTCCACATAACGCCTGACTCCTCAGTCAGAACATGAGACAGCCGGCATAGATCCTGACATATACATACAGGAAAACAGAGTCAAATCCACGTTAGGTGGAGGGAGGCCTATGTGAACATTTGGAAATTCAACTTATGACCTCCAAAGTAATCATCTAACTTTAGACAAGAATCTAAAATCTGTACATGACATGGCATTAGATTTTTAGAAGGATAGCTATCATTACAAAAATTTTCTATGATGACAGCAATAATGAAAACACTTCAAACACCAGGCAAACTGTGAATTAGAATACAGTTAAAACTATTGTTTTAATATAAACAGGGTGCTTGAGTGGCTCAGTGGGTTAAGCCTTTGCTTTAGGCTCAGGTCAGGATCTCAGCATCCTGGGATCAAGGTCAGCATCTGGCTCTCTGCTCAGCAGGGAGCCCGCTTCCTCCTCTCTCTCTGCCTGCCTCTCTGCCTACTTGTGATCTCTCTCTCTGTCAAATAAAAAAGGAAAGAAAATTTAAAAAAAAAAACTATCGTTTTAAATAATTCAAAGTTTCGAAGCCATTTCCAATAGTATCATATCTGAAACCTAGAATAATCCAAATGTATATTTATGTGTATATACCATTTTTCCCAAACTCTTGACTTTGTTATATAGGCAACCCTCAAAAAGCATCTCCCAATTTCTTTTTTGGAAAAAGAAAATTTTTCATTGCCTGCAAAGGATAAATTACTTCCATTCAGCTAATTTTCTTTATACTTGATAAATTATAAATTAAGATTTTTAAAAGCAATCATCCCTTAATATTATTATCCAAAAGAAGTAATAAGGAGCCAAACTTCATTCTTCCATTGGACTCTGGTCCATGGTGATTCAGAAAGTTGTCGCAACAATAGTTTTTAATCTAATAAGGCATTTTGTCAAAATAAGAGTAAGTTCCCAAACCACATACAACCTGTTGCTGTAGCCCAAGAAGTACCTTCACAAATCAGGCACTGAAGCTGCTTGGGGTCAAGTCATTGGGAAGAGTTTCCTGATGGAAGGGATTTCCTACCCACTCAAAAAATAGTTCAAAACACATGTTCCTACATGAGCCAGTATACAAATGCTTGATTGCCCCATGTAATAGCTCAATCACTCCTACTGATTCTTTAACAACTGGAAAGAAGTCTGCTATGTAATGAAGATTATGAAGATTATGTCATGACAGATGAGTGACCTTTTGAATTAGGACAAACAACATGAACTCACTAACAAATTCCCTCTTATATTGAAGAGGCTAGTTAAGGGTGTCAACTATTTGACAAAAACAGTTCAAGTGTAGATGGAAATATCAACATAGAAAGTTTCATTCTTCAGTGTTCCAGTGCTAAGACCAGGAACTCACATCTGGCTTGAATATTATGAGTGCATCTGATAATTTTACTCAATGACTACACATAAAAAATATTTTCCACTTTGGATTTAAACTTCTGTTTTGAACTATATTTGAAAAAAATCAATCAAAATACATTTTGGATTCATAGACTAATCAGTGAAGTCATATTGGGTCCCTGGGTTTTGAACATAGAGAAACCTCTATTTTTGTAATTCTTGATCCTACTTTAATTGTTTAAAACACTGCTCTATCAGCATAGCACAGGGGTTTGGAGACAGGCAGGAAGGTCATTTTGACTTAGGATAAAATCTTGGGTCCATCATTTAGTAGCTATATGAAGTCAATCAGGGAAGCTTTTCAATCCCTCTAGACATCAATCTCCTCCTCTTTAATATGGGATAGTGCCAACTCATGGAATTATTGTGCAGATAAAATGAGATAACCTAGATAAAACTCTTAGCACAATGGGCAGTGCATAACACCATGATAAGCTCTCAATATATATTAATTATTGCTTCTTATTATTGAAAAATATTATTATTATAAAATGTTTCAGTGTGGTAAATTATACTTCCTAATGAAAAATTTTTCTATAGTTAAACTGTTCAGTTTACTGGAAAAAACATAATTTATTCAAACAAGTTTGAATTAGGTTAACTTTATCATAAAGCCATTGAGAGGCTCCATTTTTTATTATATTACTATTACTCCTCATTGGGACTTTCTGGAAAAGGACTAGAATTCTTTTTCATATTGAAAAGATAAATAATTAGAGTGTAATCTTGGCACATAAATATGTGTCTAAAGATTGTCCATTTTTTAAGGATTTTTTTGGGGGGAGTAGTAGATTTAGGTTTGTACACATCTAGCAATATTCTCCTGTATACTGCATCCCTTTGATCAGTTACTCTCTGAGGTTAAGAATGAAGTCTATGCTTTTGAGACTAAAGGAAGATAACTGGTTTGTGTGGAATAGCAGTGGCTAGATTAGCACTCTGTCCTAATTAGCTGAGTGATTCAAAGCAAAACCTAGTCACCACTCATCTTAAAACCTCAGTACATGGACTTACTCTGAGTCTCAGAGTAAGAGTTACTTACTTAATGTGTTACTTACCAACATTTTATTAATGCTTTAATAATGTGGTTTTCAAAGAATCTAAAATCAAGAAAACAAATGGGTAAGTCATAGTAAGGCTTTTCATAGTCACTACTATAAATCATAAACTATAAGGAAAGTGTTGCCAGTTTCCAAACTCTCAAAGTACAAATATAAAGTTCTCAAAAAAGAATTTTACACATCTACTTTATCTTGTTCCTGTCACTTGTTTTATTTTGTTCTGTACATCGTATTGGGAGAACCAATTCCCTTTGGTAGAACCTGGAGGTAGACTCTGCAATGTAAATAAACTCCACTCTAACACCAGATTTATGTTCTCAAAATCACTGAACAACTATAGCACCTTGAAACACATACCAAAAACAAAAACAAAAGCAAAACTGATCTGCAGATAAACCTTAGGTGTGAATGTATTTTATCCTACTGAATCCACAGATTTCTATGCGTGGCTTCTGAAACGGACAGAAGAGGAGCTACCTACATGACACTTCCTTAATCTTTCTCACCTTGTACCACGCAGGATAAAACGTTATTCTTAGGATAGAACAGTAATCTTGACTTTCTATAGAAGGTGGGAAGCTAACAACCATATTGAAAGGCATACCAGCTTTTCTTCATGAGATTTAGAAGAATTATCACAACCCTAAGTGTGACCAATTTGCCTAACTCTGTCACAGACACACAACCTCACTACATGCTGTGTGACCCAGCAATGCACATATGTGCGGCATACAGCCACATCAAAATACAGGACAGAAGAATGATCTATAAGAATAACACCATTATAATAACCTTCTCTTCACATTCAGGCAGAAGAGAACTGATTCCAATTGGCTCTTATAAAGTATATTCATTGGCCATTTATATATGAGTTTTTGAACAGCTTTTCTATAGAAATGATAATATGTGATAGATCATACAAAGTTTAAGTTATATGAACAATTATTAAATATATTTACTATAGTTCATACCAACAATATACACATACCAAATTCTTATGTAGACCTAGCCTTTTGAATTTGACTGATTCAAGAGGATACTGAAATGATTTATTGTGACAACTGTATGGAAAATACTAAACAATTATGTCAAGTCTAATCTGATACAGGTTGGGCCATATGTGAATAAATTAAAGCAGATATTCATAATAATTTTAATAAGCCAATAGAATGGATACATCTACTAGTTCTGATGGCATCTCCAAACCACTGAATGCAAAATGTCTGTACTTACGTTAGTTTTTTCCCCAATTTTCATTTTAAAATACTGAGCTTTATCTCTAATGCCACTTCCCTGCTCCCACTCCTCCCCAGTGCAATGATTACGAGACAATACTATAAAATAAGGGAAGCATCCTGCCATTATACCCTCTGAATTCAGGGTAAACTTGTTGAACATCTGAGGAAAGGAATCTTCAAGGATAAGTATTATGTGAAAAGAGAACTGAAATCATCACACAGAAAATACTAAATTTCTCATATAAAATTTTCATAATGTTTCAATTCTCTAAAAAAATTTTAGTATTTTTTTCTAGTTAGAACACCCTCATGTACACTGGCTCAACTTTCACAGAAAATAGTTATTCTTAAAATGTTGTTAGTGATCTTTAACAGTGTAATAAATTACTACATGATTACATTAAAATACGCATAAAAAGATATCACTTTTTACTAGTACTTGGTAAGACATTCTAGGATGGTCCACCTTTCATTTTTAAATTCTTCAAACTTCCAAAATCAACACAGACCCTAACACTTATTTCTGTTTCCATAGTTTTATTTCTAATATGCCCCTTTACTTTTTTCTCTTTAGCCTATAGTGTTCTCTGAAGTGGCAGTGCCTAGAATTGTTCTTATCTTACGGATAGAAAGTTCAAGGCAGCCAGAGGTAAAATAATTGACCATGAATCCCTCTACCAGCCAGTGCAGATGAACAAAGACCAAGTGCAGAAACCTGTGGACAGACAGACTGCAAGTGGAAAAGAGGGAAAAATCATGAACTTCATGTTCAGGGATCTCAAAATCCAACAGGACCTAGTCATACAGAAGAAACTCAAAAGTATGCCAACACACAAAGTGTGCTAACATAGAGCTGATGTAATAATAACCAAATGAGAAAAGCCATTTTCAGTTACCGTGTAAATGTAAAGTCTTAGGGGTACCTATGTAACTATTCTAAACAATTACAGTCCTAGGGTAACCATAGCAGTTTCTGTAAAAGTAAAGGCAGAGGCTGATTATCCAGATAATTACAAAAAGTGCCCTTATTAGATTGAGAAGCCTTATTAATTTGGAGGCTTATTTATTGGAACTTATAATTAACTAAAGAAATAATTTATAACCACAAATACATATGGGGCAAGGTTTTACAGATAAATGACTAAAGAACTAGGTGCGATAAGAGGACACAGAATAAGACCCCCAAACAAGATGGATTCTAAAATCTGAGCCTAGAATTGACCAAGGCACAGAGCATAAGGACATGTCAGGGAGAGTTCACCCACAAAATTTATGGCAATTTTAAGTACAACAAATTTAAACTACAACAAACCTCTCAGTAGTTTCCTAATATTTAGTGTGACTTGTAATTATAAGGCTGAGGTTGGCCCATTCGGGTTGCCTATCCCCACCCTTCATATTTAAGCATTAGCCTCTTTTAGGCTAGCCTAAATGTAGCCTAATTACATTTAGGCATTAGCCGAAATTCAAGGCTCAAGGCTATTGCTCACCCACTTGTAAAGTTTAATATTTTAATAAAATTACACTGATCTCTTGCCTTCTCCAGGCTCCTATAGAATTTATTTTTGGCATTGCACAACATAATACTTATAATACTTGTTAAGTATTACATAATACTCTGAATATTTCTGAACTGCTCATTACTATATGTGTGTGTATATAAATGTTTCCTCAATCAAAATACAAATTCCATGAAAGGAACCATCATTAACTTTCAGCCCTGAGATGCCATAACAGCAAATTCAATGCTCTACACATAACAAAACAATACAAAATTGTTGAATGAAGTGAGCTTTCCTACGGGTTAGGAGGAAACACCTAAATTAAATTTGAGTTAAACAAGCTGATTCTTAGAAATTGAAGCTCATTAAGCAAATGTTAGAAATCACATCTTTGTCTAATGAGTACAAACACAAATTAGTGGGTAGAAGATGATAGTTATTTATGAGTTAACAGAAAAACATGAATAAAAACCTCAGACATCTAGGTAGCTCAGTTGGTTAAGCAACTGCCTTCATCTCAGGGTGTGGTCTTGGAGTCCTGGGATCAAGTCCCATATTGGACTCCTTTCTTGGCAAGGTCTGCTTCTCCCTCTGAGTTTCCCCCTCTCATGCTCTCTCTCTCATGCTCTCTCTCTCTCTCAAGTAAATAAATAAAATCTTTTTAAAAATTAAAAAAAAAAAAACAGGTCTAATAACTAAGGAGAAGCTCACCCTCTAGATTAAGGTGTATCATTAATTAGAATATATCTTACTATCTCCCTCTGGCTTTTAAAAATTGACAATCCATAAACAGTTGGCAAGTATTAATGGATTTCAAAGAAAAAGAATATTCTATTTACTTGGTCTCAAATGTATAAAATGGTTACTTTTTTTTCTATTAAAAGATGGTCTCAGGGTTCCTGGGTGGCTCAGTCAGTTAAGCGCTGACCTGATTTCCATTCAGGTCATGATCTCAGGGTCTTGAGAAGGAGCCCTGTGCCCAGTTCCGCCCTCAGTGGGGCGTCTTTTTGAGATTCTCTCCCTCTGCCCTTCTCTCCATCCTCTCTTTTTCTCTCTCTCAAATAAACACATAAACCTTAAAAAAAAAAAAAAAAAAAAAAAGATGGTCATATTTGGTAGCAATCCCAACTCTACCCTTTCAAATAAAAGGAAATTGAGATAGTAAGTTTATTTGTTGTGATAAATCCTGCCAGTGCTCACTGAGATAAAAATAGACAGTGGTTTTGTTTCTGCTACCAACAGGAATTAGAACGCATTACAAGCAGGAAAGAAACAAAGCTGCGGGCATATTTATAATTTAGTATGCTCTAAATAGGGACAAGATAGTAACAAATATAGATTTAAAAATCTTAATCCTATTTCAATATGCATTCACTTGTCTCTTTAGAAACTTTACTGAGAAGGAAAAAGAAACTAGAAACACTTCCAGAAAGAGTATATGAGAAAATAAGTTCTTTCATATTTTCTTACCTGTTTTTTTTTAAGATTTTTTAATTTTTATTTATTTGACAGAGAGAAATACAGCCAGAGAGAGAACACAAGCAGGGGGAGTGAGAGAGGGAGAAGCAGGCTTCTCACCAAGCACGGAGATGATGTAGGGGTTGATGTGGTGCTTGATGCCAGGACTCCGGGATCATGACCTGAGCTGAAGGCAGACACTTAACGACTGAGCCACCCAGGTGCCCCTCATATTTTCTTTAAATTTCTTGAAATGTCCTTTCATAGAACAATTACTGAAAATATCACACTAACAAAGTTTCTCAAGAATTAGAATAAGGGATGACTGGGTGGCTCAGTTGGTTGAGCGACTGCCTTCAGCTCAGGTCATGATCCCGGAGACCCGGGATCGAGTCCCACATCGGGCTCTCTGCTCAGCGGGAAGCCTGCTTCTCCCTCTCTCACTCCCCCTGCTTGTGTTTCCTCTCTGGCTGTGTTTCTCTCTGCCAAATAAATAAAATCTTTTAAAAAAAAAAAAAGAATTAGAATAAAGTTGTGGAAGTAAGATCTTTTTATGTTAGTTTAATTTAATACACACAAGACACATTAAGATAACTGTTTATTTCTATTACCCCATTCATTTTTGTGGATTTTCAAAGTCTAGTACATGTCTGTATAGCCTGAAAGAAACACCCACACGCACAAATCATAAAATGTAATGGGAGCAAAAGGAGGGGAAAGAGGGGAAAGAGAAGTCCTGACTAGAAGAATATTACAAACAGCCAGGAAAGAAACCACCTTTATATATTATTCCAAGATTTGAGTCAGCATTGTGGAGAATGTTATCAACTGGTAACAGACAGGAAGTAACACTAGAGGGAAAATCTGGAGGATATCTTAGCAAAAGATGAAACTGTAGTACTTTAGAAGCTTTGCAGGAGACACTGAGGTGTACCTTAGCACCTGGTTTCCATGAGAGAAATGGTTCAAAATATGTCATTTGCTGAATAGTAGGAAAAATGTCTACCATTTCTCCAGTGCCATCCCCCACATATAGTCAGAGTCTCCAGTTCCTCATTTACAAAACTAGGACAATAATACTCACTGAGAATTATTTTGAAGAACAAATGATATAGTAGGTGTGAAATAATTCTAGGTCCAAGAGGATAAAATAGAGAGAAAAATGCTTTTTATTCTCTTATATCCTTTTCATTGCCATTTACTCTTAAAAGAAATAAATATAACTGTAAGAGCCATGTAATAATCTAACACATCTCACTGAAATTAGAGATTCTTCTTTCTCTTCTTTTAGAAGAGAAAGAATACACCCAAGCCACATTCTCTTCTTTTAGAAGGCAACACAGATAATTCTGGTAGTTGTGGGCAGCAGACAACACTTGACTCTAAAAAAGACACTTGGGTACTAATATCTTAGCTATTACTTACATATGAAATTATCAGTGAAAAATCAGTATCATAAAGGAACGTTAAAAAAAAAAAAAAGGCTAGAGGAGTGCCTGGGTGGCTCAGTTGGTTGGGCGACTGCCTTCGGCTCAGGTCATGATCCCGGAGACCAGGGATCGAGTCCCGCATCGGGGTTCCTGCTTGGTGGGAAGCCTGCTTCTCCCTTTCTCACTCCCCCTGCTTGTGTTCCCTCTTTGGCTCTGTCAAATAAATAAAATCTTAAAAAAAAAAAAAAAAGCTAGAAACTGAGACATGGAAAGAAAACCACAGAATACCAGGTTGTAAGGGATTTTTCTTTCCAATAAAAAAATCTCCATTATCTCTGACAGATGGTCATCCTAAATACCTTCCGTGATGGGGAATTGCTATCTTCAGGCAACATGTGCTATTTTGGGTTATAAATTCATGTTCCAAAAAAAGGGTAAATCATAAGTTATTTGGAAAACTGAAGAAACAGGGCTATTATTTAGGATGAATTATACATGAAAGCCTTTCTAGACTTGATTGAACAAGATAAGGCACCAGCTAAATTCAAAACTAATTTGACTGCAAGAAGATGTGAAACCCCAAATGCTGGATCTGCTACCTGATTCTACCAAAAAAGCCACAGATTCTGTGTCTGCTGTAAAAACAAACTTTTTTCCTATGTCTCTCATTCACATTTCAATGGTGCAACACTTGAATCACACATCTGGTACCACTTTCATCTCCCCATTTAAGTAGTGGCATATAAACAGCAATAAAAATACATATAACCAAAAAATTTTGCAATGCTGATGAATATTTTAAAATAATGGCCCAGAGCAAAACATCTTAAATGAATATAAAATATGAAACAAAGCCCATTTTACCTTACTACTCTATTGAAAACAATAGCTTTTATATTTGAATCTTAAACTGGTGTTCCACCAAAGGAGTTATTAAGCCATTTAGTTGTTTACTTGTTTAGAAGAACTCACACGGCCTAGTGGTTTCAGATGGCTCTGTCATGTGTGATTGATGCTTGGGCATTTCCATTTTCATTTATGCAAATTGTCAAAGGCTCCTGCAGTTTCTTCTACTACAAATCTATTGCCTTGTCATTGATGTAAAATTGGAAAGTGTGAGGTACTGCACTCTCATACAGTCTTGAATTATTTTAACCTAATCTGCCAAAATATTGTCTGGAATAAGAAATTTTTACTGAGTTGTCCAAGGTTTGGAATAGGTTGAAAACACTCTTACAGTAATACAGTTCCTATAGGTCCCAGTGCCTCCTTTTAGTCCAGGATTTCAGCCGAGAATTAGATTAGTTCCCATTTCCTCTTTTCCACAGAACAACCACTAGAATATCCATCCCAAATCTGTACCTTAGGCAATATGTGTTTACGTGAAATCACTGGTCCCAAGGTATACTATTCACTGAAGTATCAGATGAAAAAGATTTCCCTGAATACTTTAGCAACAATACCTGATTTATTTTCCTTGAACACTAATGAACATCCAACAATAAATAAATCTTTCTCTGTTTCTCCAAAAGTATCTTTGTGTTCAAGCTTTAGAAAGAGAAAAGCAGCCACCAGCATCCAGGCTCTAACCTGATACTATCCCATTGGCCTTTGTGTTCTTCTACTGAACATAAACAATCTCACAGAGCATCATCTTGAGACCAGGCCACTCCGTGACTCGGATGGAGCAGGTCAGAAATGGCACCACTCCCTTATCATGTCTGAACACAGACAAAATATGAATGCTGTCCAAGCCACAAAACACCAGACATGATCCTCTCTTGCTAAATGAGAGATTTCTGGGTGTTTTTTTCCTTTTTTTTTTTTTTTAACCAACTACAGCCAAAACCCAAATCCTAGGAGTCCTTTCTGACTCAGTTCCTCACAAGGTGCATCCTCCCTCAACACAATGCGCTGCAACCCCAACACATTCCACCACAGGTGTGTTCCTGGTGGTCTCTGTGTGGAGGACATTGACAAGCTCAATCACTGAAACCAGAATAGAAATTTTTAAGAAAAGCTAGAATAATTTCCATCTCCAAGGTACTCACTAAAATTCTAATAGAAAATAAATTCCTTGAGCTTATTTTTTCACATGTGGCTTTTGGGGCAAAAGACGCTCTAGTTCTCTCCCTCAGTAGAATTATGTTAGTGAGATGTAGAATAAACAAGTGGATTAAGGCTCATCTGTTAAATATTTACCACAGGAAGAGGCGTATTTTCAAGGAATATGATTCATGATGTTAGATCAACACCCAGGCCACAGTGAGCCTGGTGGTCCCCGCTCCTGGGTGCTTATACTACGATGCATTCAACGTGAACCACTAGTAGAAAAACAGACAGTTAAAGTGATATGGCACTGTTTGCTCAAATTCTTGCTTTTCTCAGATTTTATCCTTATTAGGGATGGTTATCTCTTGATTATTATTTCCTCATCAAAGCTTATTTAATGGTCCAGTTCATAAACATGAAAACTTAAGTTGCCTGTTGTGAAAAAACAGATGTGAAGCAGTAATCTAAAGACCTGAGGTATATTTACGTAAGTCTCAATAATTTGTATGAGATAAAAAAGTTTCCAATTATAGTATATAACTTCTGACCTCTTGAAAAATGAGCACTAGCCTTTGTTAGCATAATGCCAATACTATATTCTTCCTCTCCTAAAAATATAAACAGACTTTCCTTCTATAGGGCTTATTCCATTAAATAATTTCCATTCAAGGGAACAGTAATAACATCTAAAAGTCATTGCCATCAACTGTGTATTAAATACTGCTCAAGGAATCTGATGTACATTATTTCTAATCTCACAAAATACCAAAAGATATATAGAATTATTCACATTTTATAGATGAGGACCTACATCAAAGAAATTAAATGACATGTTCTAAACATACTATATCAGAGGACAGAACTAGGATTCAAACCTACTTATGTCTGACTTGACAAACTCAAGGATGTTTACTTGTGCGTGCATGTGTGTGTATATGCTTTCCCATTAGGTGAAATTACTTTTAACCCTCAATATTCACTGTGTTTTAACAGCTCATTTAATATATGCCTCTGAATGTGTGTAAAAATACATACACACATACAAAACTTGCTATTAATTACTATCCTTCAACAGCAAGTTTGAAAATAACTTATTCTTAAATAAATATATTTGAGAAAAGATACTGAATAAACATTATAGTTATCACCTAAAGCAGCAGCAGATAATTTCATCTGCTCTACTTTAGGATGGCTTTGGCCATGTGAATTTAAGATCAACATCTAGAGCTTAAAATCTCCATGATGCAGATCCTCCACTCCTTTCATAGTTCTATGTTTCTAATGCAGCAGAGACTTCAAATTTCAGAGGAATTTGAAATGACAATGTGAATTCAAGCAAAAATTCCTTCTTTCTTTTTTCCTACCCCTTGCTTTCTTTTTCTTTCCTATTCGGTTTTTTCTTTTTTTTTTTCCCTTTTTAAAACATTGGTCAACTAGGTAACGCTCTACAAAAATGCCATCAAGGGGTGGAGGATCCAGAATCGATCAGGTACAAAAGGACATTCTACCCATGCTCCTGCCTGCCCCAAATTATCCTTTGCCTTTATCAGACTGCATCACAATCTTTATGCTATTATTTTTTTTTAAATTTTATATGGTGGGCATGCTCATTTTTGTCAGATTTCAAGGCAGCACAGAAATATACTAATCCCTTGTTTACTAATACAATGATCTTTTGAATATAGGAGGTGTCAAATTATTCTCAGTGTCTTAGATCACGAGACATGTAGTACCAGAGACCTATACTTTCGAGGTGCAGCGCGATTTCAAAATTATCAAAATGAAAAATATTCATTTGTCCGTGATAATTTTTTTAACCTGCTCATTCAAGATGCAAACCATCTAACGTTGGAATGCATTTGCGTTAGAATCGTCTTAGATTCTGCCCGTCTCACTGCCTCAAGAAATAAATGGATTTTAGGGGAATTTCTTTAAAAGACATCTCTGTCCGAGGTGGGGCTCACATTGCTCGGTGAGGCTGCAACAGTTTACCAGAAGGAGTCAGGCCATAAAGAAAGAAGTGCTGGCACTGGGTGGGGCTGAATAGTTTGCATCTTTTCCCACTGTTTCTCACTGGTATCATTTCCATGAAAATCAAGGGTGTGGGAATGTGTGCCAGGTTAAGAAATCCCACAGACTGCTTTGTGTGCCCAGCACCCCCAGCCCATAATATCTTTATCTTGGCCATTTATCTTAATCAATGAAAGAGCTATCACACTATCATGTCTGGGAAAACTGTAGAGGAGCTTAGCACACTAAAGAAATATCACGCTGAGAATCATATTTCTCCTGTCACAACAGTCTTTTCTCCTTAGGAAGAAAACACTTAGCGCAGAACCAAAAGGCGTTTGCTGTTTGGCCATCTGAAGATCATCCCTGAACACACATCTGGCCCAAAATCTTCTTTTGCTTCAAAATTTACCTTGCTTAACATTTCCTTTTAAACTCACTCATTCTAAAAATAAAATGACTCTCTTTACACATACCCAGTGAACACCAGAAGCATCCGTCAGAGGCCACAAGCTTCAATAATACACATGCAGAACACACCTTGTCTCTGTTCACTTCACCATGCTCCAGTCAACCTATCCATTACCATCCCTGGTTCCTTTCCTATTCTCAGACAGCAGCAGTCTGCACCTGCCTCTTTAAAGAGCAATGTTTGGCACTGCTATAGTCTATAGTTACTCAGAATGCTCCACGGTTTCTGTAATCTCATTGATATTACACACTAACACATACACACACATCTCTCTACAGACATTCCTAATTCCAGCAATTTACCTTTTTGGGTTTTTTTCTTCTTTGACTACTGCCGTTGAACTTCTCTCCACTGTCGCTTTTCTGAGCTGCATCTTCGTTCATCATTTTGAACAGTTTGGAAAGAAAATAGCTCTGCCATTAAACCCTGCTGCTTGCACAGACCACTAGCGAGTATGCAGTTACTGGAGGAAAGCAGGAGGAGGAGGAGGGGTGGGGAAGGGGCGCGCGCTGGGAGGGTAAGGACGGTGACGTTGCCATGGCAGCAGCTGCCACAACTGTTTATCTGACTGCATTGTTAAATCTGATTCAACCAATTACCACTGGGGACTGGCTACAATGAAGAAAGCCTTGAAAAAAGAATGCCAGGCACTTGAAAGATTTGGGGACTCTGCTTGGTTCTTGACACACCTTCAATTCGATCAGCTCTCAACTCACACACAAAACCTGCACTTAATTCTTCCTATAGGTACTTCAACACGGAACAGACACGACGCATGATTTAAAAAACAAAAAACAAAAAACAAAACAAAAAATAAAAAACTCTTAACAGTCTTGAAGTCTTGAATGTGTCTCTGAACCTGAAGAGATGCATTTCAGCCAATGAAGAGGCTACTCAAGGAAAGGGATTAGCTGTTAATATCGTAAAGTGCATGTAAGAAAGTTAGAGTTTTATGATGTTAGTCACTTGATTCCAAATGATAATCTTTCAAACCTCAGCTCAAGAATGACTTTTGTCATGAAGCTGTGAGAACCTGTTCCCCATCAACCAGATAGCACAGACCACCCCCTTCTCTGGGCCTCCTCCTTCTACCGTACACTTCTGACAGAGCACCTGCAACATATCTCACAATTCCATGTTCTCATCAGGATCTTCTTAAGCCCAGGGATAGTGAGTGTGTGTGTGTGTATGTGTACACACGTGCACACTTGGGCTGGAAGATCATTTAATTTCCTAATACCAAGCATGATGCGTGATATATTAAAGGCAGTTAATCAGGGTTTGTCAAATATATGTGTAATACGTGGGGTAACACAAATAAAAAACACAAAAAAGAAATTCATGCGTTAAAACATTGTATAACTAATCTTAACCTAATTCTCCTTATTAATTGATAAATAAAACACAATCCCTGCTTTCAAGGAGCTTAGATATAAAGTTCCAGAATTATTCTTGATAAGAAAAGAACACAGGGCTGGTTTTTATCACAGGAAACCCAATTTCATCTTTTGGATCAAATTGGCCATAATTGTATATTTGAATATATTAAATTGCAGATGCAACCAGAGCCCAACATATTTTGTGCAAATACACATGCACACACTAAATACTCATCCCTGTTCCTAGAAAACAAACGCAATGTATAATACACAGAGTACTTAATCGTAAAAATAAAGGATCAACCCAATGAGATAATGCATATAAATACAACTTTGAAAACTGAAGATGCCTATGAAAATGTCTTACTGCTATTGTTGATCCTACCATTATTATTACAAATATACATAATTTTCAACTAAGAAAAATCAACCTTAAAAATTTTTCTTACATGGAAATGGCTACCAAAATTGGGAACTCATGTTTCCAATAAGCTTGAGAAGGCAAATTCACCTTCTCTACCCACTGCTACTGGGACTGCCCTTCCTCTCTGCCTTACCGCCCCAAAGACCTTGGCCACACCCTCATTTAGAGTCAATCAAGTCTTTCTGCCCCTTACTCTGTGTACCTTCCTTCTGCTTGAGCAGACATACCTTACCAGTGGCCTTTGGATCCCACAGCCAGGAAAGAGGCAATGGGTCTCTTTTTCTGAAACCAAACCCTATAGGAACTTCTACAGAAGCTTCTGGAAGCCCAGCTCCCACGGTGGTCAGAGCCCTCACAGAAATCTCCCACAATATCCTCCTAACCCTCTGCTATCCCCTCAGCCATCCTACTTATTCCCTCACCCATCTCAATTGTGCCTGCCCCTCCCTTACTTGACCTTGCTTAGAAGCACGCTTGGCCTGGAAATTGGGTTCCTTTATTCAATAAACCTCTGTCAAATGTTTACCATGTACCAGGAACTAAACACTAGGGATAAACTGTCCTAACCCCTGGGTATATAATGGTCAACAAACCTGGCAACACATCTGCATGGTGCATCATTGCAATGCGAATTGCAACGAAGTGTGCTTCACATTTCAATACTTTATGAATTAGTAACTTCTGATTATGTCCAGACAGCCTCTCATAACAGTGTCTTCTCTAAATACCCAAATACACAGTACATAGCTTTAGATAGTCAGGTCTCCAGTTTTAACAATGAGCTATTATAACCTTCTGGATGCTTGGTGTTGTTCTGAAATATCACTGAAGTTTTATACAATATATTTCCATTACAGAGTGAAAGTACTGCATGAACACTGCACTACACAGCCTACCATAGATGTCAATATCTATATTCACATCACATTCACAATGAAATCTCACCACGTAGATAAATAAAACAGGTGCTAGTAGTGTCAGTTCCATTACAGCAGTAGAAAGTAAATATTCTATATATGAAGAATGTCAGTAAGATGTTACAGTGTTGGAGGTCCTTCCCTTCCACCTGTGACTTTCAATCAATTTTTTGGCTCTCACTGTGTGATACTATTAACTTTATATCCTCATAGGGCATGTGTTTGACTGGATTTAAACTCCATGCGGGCAGGATTTTTTTAAAAGATTTATTTATTTATGATATTTTTATTAATTACTATATGATTTAATTATGATATAAATTTAAGATTATTATTTATGATATTTATTTTAAGATTTATTTATGAAAGAAAGAAAGAAAGAAAGAGAGAGAGAAAGAAAGAGAGAGAGAGAGAAAGAAAGAAAGAAAGAAAGAGAGAGAGAAAGAAAGAAAGCGTGCAAGTGGAGGAAGGGGCCGGGTGGGGGAGAGAGAGAGAGAATCTTCAGCAGACTCCCAGCTGAGCACAGAGCCTCATGTGGGGCTGGATATCATGACCCTGAGATCATGACCTGAGGTGAAACCAAGAGTCAGTCTTTCACCCAAAAGAACCACCCACATGCCCTCGTTGAGGGCAAGATTAATGCCTATTTTCACATTCCACATGGAGCCTAACTCACTGCACGACCCATATAATAGGGGTCCAAAGATTACTTTTAAATGCAATAAAGACGTTCTCAAAAGTTACCACCCAGTTTATATTTATGGTTATATTTCCAACGGGCAAATTCTTCATTTCTTAGATTTTCTTTTTCTGGGGGTGCCTGGGTGGCTCCATCGTTAAGCATCTGTCTTAAGCTCAGGTCATGATCCCGGAGTCCTGGGATCGAGCCCTACATCAGGCTCCCTGCTCCGCAGGAAGCCTGCTTCTCCCTCTCTCACTCCCCCTGCTTGTGTTCCCTCTCTCACTGTGTTTCTCTCTGTCAAATAAATAAATAAAATCTTGGTGGCGCCTGGGTGGCTCAGTTGGTTAAGCAACTGCCTTTGGCTCAGGTCATGATCCTGGAGACCCGGGATCAAGCCCCACATCTGGTGCCCTGTTCAGTGGGAAGCCTGCTTCTCCCTCTCTCACTCCCCTTGCTTATGTTCCCTCTCTAGCTTTGTTTCTCTCTGTCAAATAAATAAAATCTTTAAAAAAATAAAAAAATAAAGATAAAATAAATAAAATCTTAAAAAAAAAGATTTCCTTTTTATGTACTTCCTGATATCTAAGAGCTAATGCATAATGAGATCTTTAAAGATATTTGAGAAACTAGGATTTGCTCCTGCTAAGATAACAATGATGATATCACCTTACATTGGTAAAACATTTTATAATTTATATAATTTTTAGTTCCTAGGATAGAAGCCCCATGAAGACTGAGAAATCGTTCTCACTGATAGATCTCAAGCACTTATAGCAATACTGGCATATGACACACACTCAAATATTAAGTGACTGCAATAGGACTCTCACCACCACACAGGGAAATGGTTAATATCAATCACAGTACAGATGAAAAATTGAGGTAGGAAGTGGTTTTGGTGACTTGCCCAAGATAACAAAATTAATAAAGTACAGAGATAAAGGGAAAAATTACAGAGCCAAAGTTCTGATTCTTAGGCCACTGTTCTTTTGTTAAATAATGGCTGACTTAACAAAGTGCACACTTAATCAAGTCTGGTAAGATGAGCAAAGACTAAGATGGAAAATGCCAAGAGCAGAAACCACAGTTAAATGACAGTGCCCTAAGTAGAAAGAGGAAATCTTTATTGATTTTAGGCTAAGCATATTTAATAGGCACAGAGTTTTAGACATGACTATATTAATTTTAATATGCCTATTCTATTTTATTGAACCATCACAGTTAATAGCATTACAAAATATGACACATAGTACTTCAAAAAAACTTGTAACATTATTCAAGTGGGGGAAAGTCCCCCGAAGTATAAGCAATTATGTTTTAAAGGTAAGTTAACTTCCAAAAGTTCCTTTGTCAGTCAGAGTTATCTGGTGTTAAAAATACATTTTTTTTTTAACAGAAACAATGTTATAAAGGCTCAGTTCTCTAAGACCACCACAAAAGGGCGTCAAGGGATGCCTGGGTGGCTCAGTCAGTTAAGCATCTGCCTTCAGCTCAGGTCATGATCCCAGGGTCCTGTGATGGAGCCCCACATCAGTCTCCTTGCTCAGTTGCTTCTCCCTCTGCCTCCTGCTCCCTCTGCTTACACACTCTCTCTGACAAACAAATAAAATCTTTATTTTAAAAAAAAAAGGCTTTTGTATTCACTATTACTTGTGGTAAAGAATCTTAACAACAAGGCAGAGAGAGATTGGATAATGGTTCATCAATTTTTCTTTTCCTGTAGGCCACTGTCATAGTTGAACTGCATCCTGCAAACCAACTCCCCCCTCAAACAACAACAAGAACAGCAAAAATATGTTTAAGTCCTAACCCTCAGTACCTGTGTATGTGACCTTATATGGGTTTTAGGGTCTCTGTACATGAAATCATGTTAAGATGAGGTCATAATGGTTTAGAGTGGACCTTAATCCAAGAACTGGTATACTTATAAAATGAAAGAAATTTGGACACAGAGACACAGAGGGAAGACAGCCACGTGAAGACCTGGGCAGAAATTGGAGAAATGTAGCCACAAGCTAATGAAAACACACTGCCAGAAAACCAGCAGAAAGAAGCTAGGAGGAGGTTAGGAAAGATTCTTCTCTAAAGCCTTCAGAAGCAGTCTGGCCCTGATGACACCTTGATTTCATAATTCAACTCTCCACAACTATGAAAGAATAAAGTTTTGTTATTTTAAACCACCCAGTACTTTGTTTTAACAACCCTTGGAAACTAGTACAACCATATTTTCCAGCTACCTTTGACACTGGTGCAACCATGTGACTTGGTTCTAGCCCACAGAAGAGGTGGGAGTGTATGCCACTTTCAGGTCTAGCTAATACAACCCTCCATGAGTGATCTCTCTTTACCCATCTGGTGACTAAATACAGAGGAAGATAAAACCTAGAGGGTGGAAGAGCAACAGGTCAGAAAAAACCTGAGTCCCTGAGTCCCTGAGTCCCTGAGTCACTCTGTGGAGCAGAGTTTCTCTTCTTCCTCTTCCCTCCTCATTAACCCTCAGTAGCCTTGAGGACCTTTTTCTCATGAGTATTTTGTCACGGAGATTATGATATCGTTTGTTATAACAGTTAGTGTATGGTACCTAACTATATCTACTTATGTTTTTCGGGGATTCTGAAGTTAAACTTCTATTTTGGGTTGCCTGTTATATGAATGATACACTCAGTGCATCAAAGACTTTAACCATTGGAAATGGATCCAATATCCAGGAGCAAAGAAGCTACTCTGATGAAAAAAAACGATCATAAGTAATTAGAGGGGGATCAGAAGAGATGAAGAGAAAAATACTATTGATTAAGGGTGGATATGAGAAAGGGATACCTGGTAGGTCCCATGGGATCATAATCTCAAAACAGCTTTGGTCCACTCTCTTTTTTCTCCTCTCTCTCTTCCTGGATAAATCCTTGTTTCTTTTCCTATTTCCAGAGTCACTGCTTCTGATCCACTGAGGATGAAAACAGAATGCTTGTCTATCTTATCAGCAAGCACAAAGATTCTTGAGGTTCTCTAAAGATTCTTCCTTTTCTTTCCTTTTTAATACTTTTGTTATCAATGGGTAAAAATATGAAGGAAAGATAGCAAACAAAGGAAAAACATAGTTCCTCAAAGTTCACCATGAAATGTTCCTCAAAGTTCACCTAGAATGTGTTGGGGTGTAGATATTTTGGGGCTCAGATCCACTTCTGAGTGTCAGGGGCTGCTCTCTTCTGGTGCCCTTCCTGAATTGCCAGGTGTTCTGCACAGGTCTATTCAATACAGTCTCTTTTCCACAGGAAACCTGGGTGGACCTAATAGTTAGACCTCCTTGGAAACAGAAGTCAGGTTCCTGGGGCCAGGCAGGAAACTTTCTTATTTTCCCTTCCCAGCTCTTTGCAGCTCCACCATCAGCATCAGCAGGAAGTACTTCCTCTCCTTCATTGTGATCCACTCATCTGTGACTTCCCCTTCCATTGTTCATTTATTCCTTTAGTTATGCAACAGATATTTTATTGGGTGACCAACAACTATATGTCAGGCCTCATGCTTAACGTTGGGGCATTAGCATAAATTAGATAATCTCTGCCTTTAAAGAGCTTACAATCTAAAAGTGGGACAATCATTGAACTGGAAGTACAGGGACTCTATTTATAGGGGACAGTAAGTGCATGATGGGAGCATAAAATGGGGATCTTCAACCTTCTGAAAGAACAGGACACGCTTCTGAGAGGAAGTGACTCAAACACTGAGAGGATTTAAATGGTGAATACAAATTATCAAAGTAGAAAGGAAGGTGTAAGGTGAGTTTGGGAAGAATGGGAAGGACATGGCATTGGTAGAACTGAGAAAGGCCCATGTGGTTGTTCAATAGTTTGTAGGCAGGCCTGCAGTAGTGAACTCCATCCTACACCTTACAGTATCAGCAAGTGTGCCTCTCCATACAGCAGTTATTGTCCCAAGTAAGTGTCTGTGAGTGACATCTAATCATTATTATACAATTTATGAACCATAGCACGATGACCCTGTTAGCTTAGGGATGTTAAAACCAGGTAATATAGCCAGAAAAAGCAGATTTGGCAACCATATAATATACTTTCTCTACAGTTTCAGGGAATGTGTTTGGAGATAGAAAACCAGTCTTCGCTCTGGAGACAAAAAATTCCATGACCATAAAACTGAGCAGATGAAGAACTAGGAACACTAGGAAGCCATACTCAGCAACTTCCCTCAGTGCAGTATCACCAAGTCCTTTGATAAAATTCATTGTGCTTTTCCCAGCAAATTCATACTACAACAAAATATTCATATTCACAAAGCCACCACCTCAGTCTTCCATGGGACCACTCCAGGCTGCTGCAAAGTAAAAGGTGAGGCTAACATATGAAGTAGCAGAGGTGTAGGGAGGGACTACAGAGCAGAGAGTCCAGTAAGCCACGTTAAGGGCTTGGGATTCAGACTGAAAAACCACATGAAGCCATTTTTCATGCTTTAAGGAGAGAAGTAAAATCATAAGCTTTGGTGTTTTTGTTTAAAGTGCATCCTTTGTAAAGAACTACTGTGTGGGAACCAAACAGAGAATGGGCGTGAAGAGATGTGTTTAAAAGGCTGTATCAGCAGTCTGGGAGAAAGAGATGGTGATGGAGTGGACAGACATACTAGCTAGTCTGTCACCATTAACGGTGTTTCATTCATCAGCCCTAGGAGAAAGTAAGAAGCAAGAAGAAGGCAGTGAGGAGGCCTCCTGCCTGAATGGCAAGAGAAAGAGACTTCATCTGTAAAATCTTGTACTGGGAAGAAGCCTCAAAGAAAAATTTCTGAAGCCCATTTCATTTAACAAGTCAGGGAACAAAATTCAGAAAGATTAGAGATTGCTCCCAAAGCTCTATTAACTAGTTACTAGCAAGGGAAGACCAGGATCATGCCACCTCACTGAGCAGCCTTTACACATGGGTGGCTTAAAAAGCCTATGTCAACTCTTACCTACTGTTATTTGAAATTAAGGGACCATCAGCTCCTGCATAAGGTATAACAGACCAGAGAAAAACTAGCCCACTCCCTCAAGGAATGATTAGGAAGAAGGACCCATGTTTCTCATGTAAATATGGTATGTGCCCTGACCTGGATAGCAGGGAGCTCAACAAATATCTCATTGAGATAAATCTTAATGCAGCAACAACAATCGATTAGGGACCTGCTTCTTTCACTTTATGCCGGTCTTATATAACATTTACCAAAGAGGCATTTGCTTGCAAAATGTATCATGCCCAACCTAAAAAAGAGAGATTTTGGAACCCATGACATACAATTTTAGTACCTCAATCCACCTGAGGCATAAGAGTATTAAAATTAGCATAGTGATTAATTAAAATCTCACTTTACATAAACATTAGCAACAATATTTTAGATCAAATGTAGTATGCCACAGGAGAATAACAAAATGTGGGTGAGCTCACCATGTACATGTTCCCGTCGAGGTCAGTTTTTTAGGACACGCTGTTACCTACTTGCCCTACTACAGGGTAGCTCTGCTCAGTCTCCAGTGCTTGAAAATAGCTGTTATAATTGGGTTTCCCTACAGATGCAAATGAATGGCACACTGGGGTAGATTGTGTCCTTGACAGATATATTTTCTCTAGTGCAATTTAACTTTGTTAATTTAAATCTTCAACCAGCTTAAAAATAAGTTATGACAGGGGCGCCTGGGTGGCTCAGTTGGTTAAGCGACTGCCTTCGGCTCAGGTCATGATCCTGGAGACCCGGGATTGAGCCCCACATCAGGCTCCCTGCTTGGCAGGAAGCCTGCTTCTCCCTCTCTCCCTCCACCTACTTGTGTTCCCTCTCTAGCTGTGTTTCTCTCTGTCAAATAAATAAAATCTTTAAAAAAAATAAGTTATGACAAATGTTTTTGTTCTTTTAACTATGAAGAGAGTATGCGTCCATTGATAAATTCTGAACACAAAAATTATCTAGAGACTTCACATTTAAGTTGTATATAAATATGAAATATTTTAAAAGCTGTGTGACTGTGATTGTAATAGAAGTGACAAAAACACAAAGATCACGAAGTAGAAGGTGACCTAGAGACCACGGCATCCAGCTCCTCACTTTCAACAAGTAAGAAAATTGGAGCCCAACTAGGTTATGATACTCACCCAACGTGGTACCTAAGCTTAGCAACACTTTGAATAAAATTCCTAGTTTTCTCATTCCTAAACCATTGTGTATGTCTTCTAGTGTAGGGTCTCACCACCAAAATGAGCTTTAAGAAGCCCCTCTCCTCAGCAAACACACAGGCCTAGTGATTGCCCAGTTGTTCTCGGAACAGGAAAAAAAAAATTATACAATTCATTATACATCTGGCAGAAATATCTCAGGCTTTAGAAGCAGACAGCTGAATAAGACAAAATAACCTTCTTTTTAATGTTGCACAATATCCCAAGTGTAGGTGAAGGTTTGCTATAAATTTGAATCATGGTAGGAGAAGGCAAAGGAGGACTAATGGGTAGATGAGCTTGTTTTCTTGCAATGTTACTGTTTGCCAAAGAATCTCAAGAATGAGAGAAAAGCAATGAAAATATGAACAGGAAACCTTCAGCAAGCCTTTAAACAAATGGATATAATCAGACAAGACAGATGACCAATGAAGTCAGTGTGAATAAATTATTAATGCATGACCACTACTGTTTCCCCCCACCTTTTTTTAGGTAAGCTCCACAGCCAACATAGGGCTTGAAATCACAACCCTGAGATCAAGAGTCTCATGCTCTACCAACTGAGCCAGCCAGGTGCCCCTATTTGTCCCACTTTAAGCAAACAAACGAACAAAAATAAAATTAAAAATAAAAGGTCAAAAGAGTTATCCGTTAGTACTCTCTAACTTTTAACTGCCATTTAGTCAAGACTGATGTTACTCCAAACATTGATTACTGTTACAAACTACATCATAGACCAAGTGTCTTACAACAATAATTTTATTTTGCTCACATATTCGTGGGCCAGGGATTCAGGAAAGACTCAATGGACTTATTCATTCTGATTCATGAGGTGTCAAGTAAACCAGCTAGGATTGGACGACCCAGTTCCACATTGGCATCCTCACTCACCTATCTGGTTCCCTGGGGCTCGTTGGCCCCTCTCTTTATGTGGCATCTCATTTTCTCGAGCCTCTTCACATGGCTGGGGCTTCTTACTGTTGAGCAGTGTCAAAGTGTTTGTATTCTTCCATGACAACTGGGTTTGAAGAGGCAGGAAGTAGAAAGCACCAGGCCAATTAAGGGCTCTGCCATATTTTACTGGTCAAGGCAGCTGCTAGGCCCATCCAGATTCACGTTGTAAAATAACGGACTCCACCTCTTGATGAGAGAGAGTGGACAGGTCACATTGCTGAAGAACATATGGGATGGGAGCCATCTTGGAAAATGTAATCTACCACAGATGGCTAGCAAGTAAAGTAAGCCATGAGGGAGATGAAGTATAAGGGCTGACTTTGCATACAATAAAACGAAGTCTTTTCCCAAATGAGCAGACTCTGCTAGCTAGAAATTCACTGATCTGCATCCTTTTCTTTTCTACAAACAAGATTATCAATGTTAATTTCTGGAATGGTTAACTGCATATTACTCGGTCAAAATCTACTATTTCCTCTCAAAGAAAAGTCTCTGTTGATCTCTGAAGATGAGTTTCATGTATAGACTCTGTGAACATGAGCCATTGTGTCTCATACATTCACAGGAAGTATTGTGTATTTGAAGTACAGCTACTTTTGCACTTTTCTCTTTACTTTCATGCTGTTCGGACTTCCCTTCGTCTCTCACCCACTCTTGGACCTGTTATATCCCTTTATACAACATCACTATGATCTTAAAACAATCATAAATTCTACTGTACAAAAAATTATTTTAAAAAGCTAGCAAAGGAAATAAAAGTATGTTATAGGTTAGAACTAACTTGAACTGATGTCTAAAAAACAGACATGCTATGCAAACAAATTCATTGTTAGCTTTAAACCCAATACCAGGAAAATGATTAAACATATATAGAGCTGGAGGAACCTGTTAACCACATAGTTACCATGGTCCCAAATTTAGTCCTTAGTGCTGATTTGTGTAAATGTTGGGTATTATGTCCAGGGCCTTCACAAAGCCTATGTATTTGATGGGTTCCCTGTGTCATTCAATCATGATGTCCTCTTCTGTGTAAGCCTCACATTTGGTGATTCTCGCTTAGAAGCCAAACTGAAACAGCAAATGTCCATTTTAATTATTCAGTCTGCTTAGCTCCCAGGAACAAACTATTTGGGCCCTTGATGACACGGTAATAACTGGACCTGCAAAGGAGTTTCCAAATTTAAGTGGGAAGAAGGATCTTCCTCCAGGAAGTTCTTCAAATCACACAAGCAAAATTCAGGAACCAAAGTATGGTCAAAGCATTCATTTCAGTCACATGGACTCTCTACCCAAATTACTACACAATACGTGTTTTCCAGCTTATCCTGCATAATTGTCCCCAAAATAACTTTTTTCAGTCTATCAATATACAAAAGCATTTAGAGTATAACAACAATACTATATTCAATGCTATATAGTTTGTAAGGGGTGAGAGCAAGTACTACTTCACAAGTCCTATCAGTGAGCCCCAGGATGCTAATAGCACACTCGGATCTTAAGCTGTTTTTCCTAAAACTCGCAAGGCTAACTGAGTAAAAACTGATATGCAACACTTCAAATATCATTTATACCTAGGCAATTATCAAATTTTTCCTGGGCCCATAAGCCGCTATACCGACGAAAAGTCAAGAACCATGAAGGATGTGAGATCCTACTTATAAGCAAATAAGTTAGCCTGCTATATTTTTATGGATACTGCCAGCAGATATGAGACTCCTGGGTCAGAAACAAAGAACTTTATTACTCATAGCCCAGTACAAAGCATGGGCATCAGCATACTCATGTCAGTTTTCCTTACTCCCAATTCTCACAGAATTGAGATATAGTCTGGATGGATATGGTCCAGATGGATGCCTGCGTATTCAGTGGGTCAAACAGAGAAGAGGAACCCTGACTATAGGAAACCTGAATCTCATATAGTAGTCAGTAAGCATATCTGCACTTTGCTTCGGAGGGAGCCCATTTCCTTTACTATACTGGATAGTAAGCACGCCTGATCTTTGCTTCTCTATCTTCCAAGGCTGTTCACTGTACCAACATCCTTGGAAAAATAATCTGGAACAAAAACAGTCAGTGCCTGTGCTTGCAAGATGTACAGAAATGTAAGAAATCCACAGAAAATTCTCTCTTCAACAGGAAGTCTCAAAAAATACAGGTTATCCTACAGTTAAAGAGATAAATGCCAAATTGCCCTTCGTGACAGTCTAAATTTAAATGGAAACTAAGCAAGATTTCCTGCACATTCTCTGTAGTCATACATATATGTCTGTGCAGTAAATTTCAACAGCTTAGTGTTATCATTTGGAAGATTTCACACATTATCTGTACTTTTGCCAGAATTATTATGGCATACAGTAAGCAACAATACTTTGAAAGTCAGTACACGTAGGTTTTAATCCCCATGTTGTCATTAACTGTCATTTGTTCACAACAAATCATATATTTCATCTGGGCTTCCTTTTCTATATCTCTCATATAGTGTGATCACTCTGCTATTTTTCTCCAAGATAGTTTTCTACATCTCTCTCTATTTTTTTTATTGCTAACATCCTTGAATCTACTAACGTACAAATTGAAGGGAAAAAATGACTCAAAGAGAATTTAATGAGCAGATGAAATGGCCAGTGATACGATAACAAGCAGAATGTAATGTAGCTGTCTCCACTTTCATTGTCTTTTCTTTTTTCCACTAGAAAACAAATGAGACTAAATAACCTAACTTTTCTCAAGGTCGACAAATGAAGCTGGAAAATGAGGAAAACAAAAATGCTAACATTCACAACACAAATTACTTAGACCTGGAAAACAACTTTGGCACTAGTTCAAATGCTGTGGAGTTTTAGCCACCAGTTCGGAAAGAAGTAAAAAAGTGTCTAGAGGCTTGAAACTGTAGTCACTTTTCTCTTCTTTCTTTCTAGTCTCTCATACCCAGGACATAAAACCTTTTGTTTTGACTTTGGAAACACATCTTATGTATTTCTTCTATTCTTTTCCTATCACCTGGGTACCACCTCTTTCTCTTTCCTATCTGAACTGCTTAAATCAACAGTATTTACTGTCTCATCACCTTCAAGTTCCCACCTCAAATCTGACCTCCAGACTGTTGCACTTTTATTCTTTATAAAACATTTTTTCTAGTCTTCAATGTCCTCAAAATAAATTCAAACATCTCCAATCATTGCTCAAATTCATTTATATGTTCCTGTTTCCAAGGTGGCTTGTAAGACCAGATAGATAAAATACAATGTGAACAGATTTTTAAGATTTATTTATTTATCTTGAGGAGTGGAGGAGAATGCATGAGTGGGGTGAGGAGCAGAAGGAGAAGGAGAGAGAATCCGAAGCAGACTCCCCACTGGATGCTGAGCCCAACACGAGGGTCCATCCCACAACCCTGAGATCATGACTTGAGCTGAAACCAAGAGCCAGAGGCTCAACTGACTGAACTACCCAGGCACCCCATGATCAGATTTTTATTAAGTAAATGTTACCAGAGCTTCTAGAAAGAGCATCAGATCCTGACTTGGTGGATCAGTGAAAACTTCCCAGATTAAAAAAAATACCTATTCTTACTTTTTTCCTTCTCCCTAAAATCTACCCACCTCAAGTCCCAAATTGACCATGGAGCTTCTTTCTTTCTTTATTTTTTACTTTCTTTTGACTTATTTACTTATTTTAGAGAGAGAGCGACAGCACACACAGTGGGGAGGGGCAAAGGGAGAGAGAAACTCAAGCACACTCGGGCTGAGCGAGGAGCCCAATTTCATGACCCTGAGATCAGACCTGGGCCAAAACCAACTGGCCAAAACCACAGAAGCTTAACCGACTGTGCTACCCAGGCACCCTGACCATGGAGCTTTTTCTAACAACAAATTTTTCAAACAACAAATGGTCTTATAGGCCACCTTGGAAACAGGAACATTTAAATGAATTTGAGCAATAATTGGAGATGTTTGAATATATTCTAAGGACATTGAAGACTAGAAAAAAAATGTCTTATGACTGTGCTACCCTGACCATGGAGCTTTTTTAACAAATTCGAAATTTCCTTCTCTCAAGATCACTATGCCACTTCTCTGCATTAATCACATAAATGAGTTAACTGTGGAATATGCATCTGTCTCTATGCCCAACTAAATGCCTTGCAACATCAAATAAAATAATCATTGATAAATAGGGAAGATATATATACATATATATCCCCTTTGATAGGTATCTTTTTATCCTGTATGAAAGGCAGTATTGGTATGTATTGTTTCCTCTACAAACTCATAGCTGCTAGAACAGTAGAAGAGCCAATTTAAAAAGACAAGTGGGCTGACTTGTTTTGCTTAACATAATACTTTCCAGCTCCATCCATGGCATTGCAAATGGAAAGATTTCATTTTTTTCTATGGCTGAATGATATTCCTTTCTGTATATATGTATACAAACACCACATCTTCTTTATCCATTCACAATCAATGGACACTTCGGCTGTTTCCATAATTTGGCTATTACAAGTAATGTTTCTATAAATATCAGTCAGAGAAATAAAAATATCATATGACTTTACTCATATGCGGAATTTAAGAAACAAAATAAACAAGCAAAGGAAAACAAAAAGAGAGAGAAAGGGAGGCAAACCAAGAAACAGACTCCTAACCATAGAGAACAAACTTATGGTTACGAGAGGGAGTTGGGTGAAATGTAGGTTAAATAGGTGATAGGGATTAAGGAGTGTACTTATGATGAGCACTGGGTATTGTATGGAATTGTGGAATCACTATACTGTACCTGAAACTAATATTATACTGTATGTTAACTAACTGGAGTTGAAATAAAACTTTTAAAGAATAGGCTGGTATGAACCTTATTTACTTATTTATTCATTCATTCATTCATTCATCCATTCATTTTAAGATTTTATTTATTTACTTGACAGAGAAACACAGCTAGAGAGGGAACACAAGCAGGGGGAGTGAGAGAGGGAGAAGCGGGCTTCCTGTCGAGCAGGGAGCCCGATGTGGGGGCTCGATCCCAGGTCTCCGGGATCATGACCTGAGCCGAGGGCAGACACTTAACAACTGAGCCACCCAGCCTCCCCTATATGAACTAATTTAGAAAAATGGTTGTGTTTCCAATTTTGAACACATTTGTTCCTAGAAAGTATGGTAGATATGACTTGGATGTATTTCTGGATAACCAATAAAATTCCTTGTGCTCCCCAAAACAGTTTTAAATTATATCTAAACTACCATTTAAACATTCCTTCTATAGGAAAATAAAATTCATACTCTCCTAGAGATTCCAAATGCAATTCCTCATCATGCTGGTGAAGAAACAGTGGAGAGAGGGACCTACATTTCGTTAGGTGAAAAAGAATCAAGTAATTTACTCGTTCTTTACATTTGCCCAGAAAGACTGTTAATACTCCTTCAGCAAACATTATTGTACACCTGCTCAGTGCCAGGTTCTCTTCTCCAAACTAGAGATACACAGATAATTAAGACATGATTCTTACCCTCACGGGTATGCATGAAAAAGCATTCTCTCCTCATGGAGAACTCTCTGCTCTGCCTTCACTGTAACCTAGGAAGGTTAAAACCACCCCCAGGAGATTCCTTTATATTGGCTGCAGTCTATTCTCATCAATACTTCTTTCTGGTAGTACTGATCACATAGCAGGCAGTGCATATTTCTTAACTGAATAGACTGTAGATAAATCAAGGCCATTCAGTTATTATTAGTTTAACTGGAAAACTCCATCTGGTTATAAGTTAAATAAAAATACAAACAGCAGGGATTCCTCTTCTTGGCCCTCCTAAAGAATATTTGTGACATAATTAAAATTGATTTTGATTCCCTCTCTTGGTATAATTTTCATCTTCAAATTTACCCCATCTTCAAGTTTTCCTCTTCCACCATTCAACCTCGGTCTTAAGTGTTAGAGCCTCTTCCTCTTGAACTTTTTTGGTAATTCCCAGCAAATTATTCGTTTGGTTCTGCTAATTAATGGTATGGCAGCACACTCACAGGAAAACAGAAAAAGTAGGAAAAGAGATGATTCCCCCAGATCTGCCTACTAGGTCCAGAGACTTGGCTGGCATGAGAGGTTTAGCCAGCAACTCAGGACACATACTTCAGGATCATTAAACACCTTTTCCTGAATTCAGAGAAATCAGACATCCAAGGTATAGGAAGGAGACAATGTAGGACAGAGAATTAAGACAGGTGACTACTGGAGGCTGTCAATACAGGGATCAAGTCCTAGTAATACATGGACAGTTAGATTGTCCCTACATTGTTGTCTGCCTCTGAACCTATGCTCCTATAACAAATAAAAAATACTCACTTAATTTGCTTTTTAACATAAAGAGCCACATATCTGACTGGGATGCTGTTGCTTCTTTTTTTTTTTTCATTTTTTTATTTATTTGACAGAGAGACAGACGAGAGACAGACAGCAAGAGAGGGAACACAAGCTGGAAGAGTAGGAGAGGGAGGAGCCGGCTTCCCGCTGAGCACAGAGACTGACATGGGGCTCATCCCAGGATCCTGGCACCAGGACCCGATCCAAAGGCGGTCGCTTAACAACTGAGTCACCCAGGTGCCCCACCTAGCTGGACTTCTTGATAATGCTGGATGAAGATGACAACTTCCCTCTGACCAAACTTGAAATCAAATCCACAAACTTCTTTTTCAAATTGTCAGTTAATATTATTAGAGAAAGAAATCTCTTTTCTCCAGACATTTAATATAAAAGCATATGATAATAACACAAAGTTACATTTGTTTTGTTTTTTAAAATATTTCTATTTAATTCCCTAAAGAGAACTGTTTTCCATATCATGCCATTATACAGACCATGAGCTTTTGGTCTGCTTTATAGGATAAATAGCACACAAGAATCCCATTCCTGGATGGACCACAATTACAACTGCTGGCAAGTCACCTGAATCTCTGTGCCTTTATTTCTAGCAAGGTAAACTACGGGTATGATTTCCTAGGTTCTTCTATGAACCTGTAATTCTGGTATACACTCCCTCATCCTCATCCTTACCTTATCTAATACAGATTGTGCTGTTAACTGTGAGGTTAAAACACAGTTAAACTGTGTTTCTTAATTCCAGATAATAAGTGGTTTTCCAAATACAGGAGAGTGTAAGCTAATTTAAATGTCCTATGTGGGGGACGCCTGGGTGACTCAGAGGGTTAAGCCTCTGCCTTTGGCTCAGGTCATGATCTCAGGGTCCTGGGATCAAGTCCCACATCGGGATCTCTGCTCAGTGGGGAGCCTGCTTCCCCCTGCCTCTCTGCCTATTTGTGATCTCTCTGTGTGTCAAATAAATAAATAAAATCTTTAAAAAAAAAAAGTTAAGGAAAAAAAATGTCCTATGTGGGCAAATAGAGTAGTACTCGTGACTCTGCAAATGTGCATACCTATGCTTTTCCTGACAGTGGAAGCTGGTTTGTGGTGTAGTGAAGGTCAACTAGACCACTTTCTGAAACTCTTTTCAAAATCTGGTTCTTCTGGAGGAACTCATTGTTTTCATGAATTGGAGAAGACTCTTTCCCCTAGCTGACAGTAGATGCTTTCAGAAAGAATCCATCTACAAGTATTTGAATGAGTTCTAATTCAGCCTAGGAACACTATCCTATCAGAAAGAAAACACTACAGGGTGACTGTCTCTTTGGATAATAAAATGCAAGTGAGATTCATTTAATTATGAAAGAGTACCTACGTCCTCTCCAAGCCGATTCTTAGTTCTTTCCCTGGTACCACTGACTTTGGAAAACAGGTAGTTTTGCGTAACATTTCTTAGTTATGTCACAGCCTGACTCATTGCTAAGATGAAGGTGGGAATAAAGAAGAGTTGGCAATAGAAAAAAGACTCAGAGACAAGAAAGACTGATATCTCATTGCTCTGGAACCCCTCTTATGCTTACAGGGAAAACGGAGTTCATTTCCCCAATGAGAAGCCAAACTGGTACCGTAGACTTAACATGTAAAGGTGATTTTACCTAGACTTGTCCTTAGTGGACACCATCACCCTCTATGAAGAGGTTCTCCTGTTATAAATGGGAGAGGATCTGTGCCTTGGAGAGGTTACTAACCACGGCAAACCCCAGGTGGTGGTAGAGAGGGGACTGCAATACAGACTCTGCAGTTCCCATTTCTCCCATTTCATGTTCCTCACAGTTAACTCTTGCCCTTCACTCTCCACACAGTTTGTGCCCAGGTCTGGGAGTAATTTCATGGAACAATAGGTTTTCCATATATAGAAACCAACTGGAAAAACAGGAAAAAAAAAAAAAGACAGATGAATTCAGAACATCCTACGTTTCTCTCCTTCCAAAAACTGCAGACACACGATTTAAGTTGCATATATTTTCAAATTGTATAGCCAACAAGTAGCATGGTAAGTAGAACTATTAATTAGAATCAAAACCCATGTTTTGGTATATGTGTGATAGCACTAGCATTCTTGCCATGGATGTTTAGGATACTTTGGTTTCAGAAGTTCCCTATTTCTGGGGCGCCTAGGTGGCTCGCTCATTGGGCATCTGCCTTCAGCTCAGGTCATGATCCTGGAGTCCCTGGATAGAGTCCCACATGGGGCTCCCTGCTCTGCAGAAAGCCTGCTTCTCCCTCTCTCACTCCCCTTGCTTGTGTTCCCTCTCTGGCTGTGTTTCTCTTTGTCAAATAAAGAAATCTTTAAAAAAAAAAAAAAAAGAAGAAGAAGATTCTTATTTCTGAAGTACTCTATTGGGCTCCAGAAGAGTTAAACTATAACTTGATCATGTAGTAATTACATCTCACTGTGACTACCTCAAAACACACGGTGCCTAACTTCAGTAAATATAAATTTTGTTTCAGAAAAGAAAAAATAAAGAAAGCACGCATAGGTGTGTGGCAGTTTTCGCATACCCTTGCGTTTGATATTAAGAATTTCACAGCTTGGGCACCTGGGTGGCTCAGCGGGTTAAAGCCTCTGCCTTTGGCTCAGGTCATGATCTCAGAGTCCTAATCGAGGCCCTCATCGGGCTCACTGCTTGGCGGGGAGCCTGCTTCCTCCTCTCTCTCTCCCTGCGTCTCTGCCTACTTATGATCTCTCTCTGTCAAATAAATAAATAAAAATCTAAAAAAAAAAAAAAAGAATTTCACTGCTTTATTCATTCTGTGTTTCCCATGCTCTAAATGGGAGCAGCAGTGTTCAGATGGGATTTCCCAATTCTTCTTTAATGAGAGGCCTCTCCTAGCTGCCTCCTGCTGAATCCTGCAGTTACATCTGTCCAACTCTGATAACAAAAGGACAAAAGAACAAACCACTGGTCTGCTTAAGGCTTCATCAGGGATAACACGAAGTCATCAAGTCAAACCAGAATACCAAAAAATAGAAACAAAGTGGGGGATAGGAGAGATAAAATAATATGTTTATCTTTAATTATATTTCCATAATTGAGTAAGCCTCATTTTAAGTGGCTCCTATCCCTTAGGAAGAAGTTTATCGTCAAACCATTCCAGCTTACTAATAAGCAAGAAATCAGCCCATCTGCCTGTTATTCTGCAACAGTCCCCAGGGTATCCTCTTTCCCCTTAAATAAATAAATCCAAAGCAAGATGAATGGAAGTACAGAGAAAGATAAATATCTCCAAACAAGATGAATAAGGAGAAATTCTGAGCCAAATAATAAATTAATTATAAAATTGAGATTTTTTTCCTAATGCATCTCTAGAGGAGTCTCAAAAATAATGTTACCTAACTCCTCCTTACGTTTATTTTAATTAAAATTTACAATTTATTTCAAAGATTTTTTGGCAAACTTCAAATTACAGTCACAGAGTTGGCAGAGAAGACAGTTCTAGTCATCTGCTAAGTATTTTTCAAGCAAGTAAATATCTCAAATCTTAAGGAAAAACAACCATTCATTATCTCAGTCAAGCTTTTCAGGATGGGAATTCCACTATTCTCTTTGTCTCTTCCAATATATATTACTGTGATAGTCACCAAAATGTCTTTCTCTTTTCACTGAACTTATTTCCCATTCATGTCAGCATAAAAAGGAAAGGCTCAATCTCCCCCTCCCCCTCCCCCCCAAAAACCCCAAAAAACAAAAAACTTCCCTTCCTGTACTTTAAAGCATCTATATAACTAATTTTTTAGCTTCTCATTTTCTTTAATTTTTCTGAATAGAATCATTCTATTTTTTTAAACCTGTACTTGTATGTGACCTCCTTTTTCTTTCCTTTCTATAATTTGGAGTACATTTTAACACTTCTGAGTTTTACCTTTTAGTCCTTAAAGCACTTTGGCCATTCACAAACACAGAATTAATAAGAACCACAGTAAGCATGGTGCAGACATTTTTAAACAATGACAACATATTGCTGACTCGCATTTAGCTTTTTTTTCAGAATTTTTTCCCTGGTCTTTTATTTCTAATGCTTAGTCCAATCCTGTATTTGCATTATAAAGGGCACCAGACCTCTCTGCATAAATTTAATTCTGTTTGCAAAACTATCTGAATTGTTTATTCTATCCTTTGGGGTTTCACCTAATTTAGGCATCAAGTACAAATCTGACAGACATATTCTAGATTCTTTGTTCCAGGTCATCTGTAAAGATATTAAATCAAGTGACCTCAAACCCAGCCCCATTACTTGACATCTCCTAAGAAGAGAACTGAGCTATAGAGAGCTGCATAGGCTCTCCTTCCTTCTCAACAGTTTAGCCAGGCTAGAGATGATCACTCTGTTTAGGAAACTATCAAGTGAGTCAAATATAAGACTTTCCATTCTCCGGATGGCTGGCCCCTCCCCTTATAAGTTATATGACTTATTATTTTTTTTAAAGATTTTATTTATTTATTTATTTATTTATTTGGCACAGAGAGAGATCACAAGTAGCCAGAAGGCAGGCAGAGAGAGAGAGAGGGGAAGAAGCAGGCTCCCTGCTGAGCAGAGAACCGGATTCGGGCCTCAATCCCAGGACCTTGAGATCATGACCTGAGCCGAAGGCAGAGGCTTAACCTACTGAGCCACCCAGGCACCCTATGACTTATTATTTTTACTAAGAGGTAAAGAATTCTCTTCTAATTTTCAGTTCTACATGCTTTGTTTTCAAAATTACCCACCTATACACCACCATCCTGTTGCCTTTTGATATTTATAATTCACACAGCACACTAGATATTATTTTAATATGCATATTTTATCCTAGGTAATAAATCTCATTACTTACTTTCACTAGAAAGAAGTGTACCTCAGTAGCCAGTAAACCAAAAAGTAAACCAGATTTCATATTTCAAGTTCAAACAGAAATATAAAATCATGGGGGTGCCTGGGTAGGCTCAGTCATTAAGCATCTGCATTTGGCTCAGGTCATGTTCCCAAGGTCCTGAGATCCAGCCCTGCATGGGTCTCCCTGCTCAGCAGGAAGCCTGCTTCTCCCTCTCTCACTCCCCCTGCTTGTGTTCCCTCTCTCACTGTGTCTCTGTCAAATAAATAAATAAAATCTTTTAAAAAAGAAAGAAATGTAAAATTGTGTGACTATTAATCAAGAGATAAGGTACATATGCTTTGTTACTCCTCTCACTTATAACTTAAGAATAAGTCAGAAGCCATCGCCCGTAACTCTACCTCCTTAGTTTACCAGGGCATCTTGAAGGAAGTTATTTGGGCAGTCAAGATAAGCTTGTCATCCTGAAGCATGAAGGTTCTGAGAAAGGCACAAGCAAGGATGAGGAGAGGTGCACAGGTCAGGTTCTATTTGTGGGTGTGTTAATTCTGAGCGGATCACTCCAACTCACAGAGCCTCAGACCCACTGATCACCATGGTCTTGGAAGCTCCAAAGGTCCATTTTACTTTATTTTGCAGTATCTTTTTAAAAATCTGAAACCCCCATGTATCACAAAAGTCCTTGCTTTAGAATAATTTTGCTTTCTTAAAATATTATTTTTCTAGGAAAAAAATGACAAGTAATACATAATCTACTTTCATATGTTAAAAGTGCCTGGAGTTTTTCCAATTATTCTGAAGCCAGGCTTTTATTATCATCTTCTAAATTCACTCAGCTGTGTTGATTCCGGATCTGATCAAGCCTTCTGAAACTGAATTGCACTAACAGAACACATAGTAACATGTTCATCCCAAGATATTAATATATATTAATACAAAGTACTTGTGTTAACTGAGTACTTCAATCCCCTGAGGAGATGGTGCATATCAGGTTCATATAAAGCAAATTATTATGGAAGTAGATGGCCTTTGAGGGATCTCTGGCAACTTTGAGTTAGCAAATTGTTTTTCTCCGTTGTGGAAACAACACATGTTTTCCTTTGCCCTGAACTGAATGTATAGATGCTCCATAAGCATCATTCTTCTCACTTACTCTATGTTTCCTATTCTGAAACCTGCTACAGAGTAAACATATTGTCTTGGCAGTACAAGGTTAAGTTCTGAATTAAGCCCCTAAGTAAAAACTTATCAAAAGTCACCCTTAGGGGCGCCTCAGTGGCTCAGTCATTAAGTGTCTGCCTTCGGCTAAGGTCATTATCCCAGGGTCCTGGGATCAAGCCCCGCATCGGGCTCCGTGCAGGAAGCCTGCTTCTCCCTCTCTCACTCCCCCTACTTGTGTTCCCTCTCAAGCTGTGTTTCTCTCTGTCAAATAAATAAATAAGTAATCTTAAAAAAAAAAAAAAAGACCCCCTTACATTTTGGTTGCTATAAAATAAATCTGCCTTCCTTCAGGACTCCCAACATAATTGATTATTTCTCCTTTGGGCTACTGCACATGTCTCTATTCTGGCACTTATTCAATGTTCTGAAATTATTTGTTAATGTATTAATGTTAAGTTACTTCCTGCCTGCATAATAAACACCATGAAGACAGTCACTTCAGTATTGTAACTCCCAGTGCCTAATACAGTGCCTGGCACATTAATATGAGCTTAATATATCTGTCTGTTGGATGAAAGAGAGTTAACAAATGTTCTATTTTTCTGACTTGCTAGGCCCTGACTTACCTCTTGAATAGTACAACCTGCCTTCCTCTCTGTTCAGAACTATACCTTTATTTGGCTCCCTCTTATAACTCTGTTGGGTCTTATTCCAAAGGCGATTGCATAAGAAAGCTCTATCCTGTTAGATCAATTGCTTGTCCACTCCGTGCTTTCATGGTATTTTGTACTCCTAGGCCATGGCACCTGTCACTCCATTGTGATTGCTTAATTGGCCATGTCTCCTGCTGAAGACAAGTGGACACGTGCAAAGCGTTTACCATCACCACTCAGGCATAATCCACAGAAGATGGTAAAGAAGTGTTTGCAGGATGGATGACTGTCAGTCGCCTATTTTAATAGTTTACCAGAGTAGAAGAAATAAATTTGAAAAGTGAAATAAGTAAATGGACGAGCTAGAAGAATGCATATTTTATACCACCATAATTTTGTCACTTGTAACATCAGCAAAACAATGCCACCGCATTACACGCCAACACCACAGCGTACTGTAAACAAAGAAATCAATCATTTCACCCAAAGTCACCATTTCTAAATAAATCCACTAGTTTTCACTATTGTTATCTGAGCTATATTTCTGTCTTTTAGGGAATTTCAACAAAAAGAAAGACTCCTATTTCTATTTATCTTCAACTTGCCTCCCAACAGGAGATTTATGTTTATCAAACAACAGGCTGGCAGGAATTTTCATATTCATGAAGATGAAAATGTACTATGCCATTCAAAAAGATAAAACAAAATAGCTTTAAGACACCTGGGGACCTAAGCTCTCCCTTAGCTCTTGGTAACCTGATACAATGCTGCAGTCCTGAGGACATGAGCATGTGGTTCAGCTCAGGTAATGGGAGATCCTGGAAGGGGACCGACAGAGTTCAGTAGAAGGGTTGCACGTAAACAGGTGGAGATCAGGTTCTGCACGGTTAGCAAAAATAACCACAAAATACTCTTGACTCAGGTTGGACCCAGTGATATTGCTCAAAGTACAATCCACCTTTAAGAAACTAAGTCTGTGAGTCTGAAGACATTACATGCTAGAGTGATGTTCACACATAGGGGAGATACTATTATCTCCTGCAACCTGTGAGCTAGTGAAGTTATTGAGTTTCTGAATATATGCTGAATATACTGAAACAATGATTTAAAATTGTATTAACCATTCCACTCACCAGTTACCAAGAAATGTAATGTTTCAACTATTCACGCCATAGAGAATCTCACATATGTCAGCAGACATGCATGTACTTACTTTCCAAGGCACCAACGAGAATGAAGAGAGTGTATCACCATCCAGCTTCAAGCAAGCACAGACACTCCCCATTTTCAACACACCGTCTTCTCTGAAAGCAACGCATTCCTCCACTAGCATCACAGTCCCTTTTCTCTTTGTATCCAAGCTCATGGAAAAGAGGCATATCTCTGGAGCTTCCAGTTTCTCATCTCTAACTCCATTAACCTTCTCCAAACTGGCTTCCATCCCATTCCTGCAAAGGCCACCCTTTCCAAGGTTTCCAATAACCTCCTCTCAGCCAAATCGAACTGCTTCTTCCCTGGACTAATCATTTTATTTCTTCCCTCCACAAGCCAGTCAGCATAGGCCACTACGATGAGTAACTCCCTTCTCCTTGATTCTGCACTTTCAGACATAATCCCACCCTCTCCAGTCACTTCTGCCTTTTTTTTTTTTTTTTGCATCCTATTAGGTCTTCTCTAACTAGATTTGACAATGTTTCGCAGCTTAGCATTTGGACCCTTTCCTATAAATAGTTGTTCTCGGGATTATCAATATTTTCTGTCCACTGAAAATACCTAAGTAGGTCAAATTTCTGTATAAAAATTCAATCCAATGAAAGTTTTGATAAAAATATTTTTGATTATCTAGAGCTATCCTACAACCAGCAATTGCACTACTGGGTATTTACCTCAAAGATACAAATGTAGAGATCCGAAGGGGCACATGCACCCAAATGTTTATAGCAGCAATATCCACAATAGCCAAACTATGGAAAGAGCCTAGATATTCAACAACAGATGAATGGATAAAGATGACATGGTGTGTGTGTGTGTGTGTGTGTGTGTGTGTGTGTGTGTGTGTGTGTCTGTTTGTGTATTTCTGGTTATCTTTTACTTATGGAATATTACGCAGTCATCAAGAAATGAAATCTTACCATTTGCAACAACGTGGATAGAACCAGATGGTATTATGCTAAGCGCAAAAAGTCAATCAGAGAAATATGATTATCATATGATCCCACTGATATGAGGAATTTAAGAAACAAGGCAAAGGATCACAGGGGAAGAGAGAAAAAAATTTAACAAGACGAAAGCAGAGAGGAAGACCAAGCTTAAGAGACTCTTAATCTCAGGAAATGAACTGAGGTTACTGGAGGGGAGAGGGGTTGAGGGATGAGGTGGCTGGGTGATGGACACTGGGGAGGTATGTGTTGTGGTAAGTGTTGTGTGATGCATAAGACTGATGAATCACAGACGTGTACCCCCAAAACAAATAATACATTATGTGTTAATAACAATAATAATAATAATAAATTATATATAAATTATATTTAATAATTGTATATATATTTCTATTTATAAATATATATATATTTCTGGTTATCTCTTGTTTATCCTCAGCAGCAGTACTTTGTTGATGCCCCCCTAAGGAAGTTAGAATAGAGCTCTCTGGCACAAGAAGAAATCTTAGAGATAGTCTAGTTTTTAGGACATAGATCATGGCAGTCCTTGGGCCAGAGATGGCTTCATTGTGTGACCCCATTGTGTTTGTGTTTGGTTTGGCCCACACAGTTTTTTTGTTTTTGTCAGAACTCACTTTAAAAGTGGGGGGGGGGCACCTGAGTGGCTCAGTGGGTTAAGCATCAGACTCTTGGTTTCAGCTCAGATCATAGTTTCAAGGTCCTAAGATCAAGCCCCATGTATGGTTCCATACTCAGTACAGAGTTTCCCCTCTGCCCCCGTCTTTCTACCCCATCTCAAATAAATTAAAAATATATACCTTTTTAAAAAATTAAAAATAAAAAGTCAGGAGGTTTGATATCAAAACTGATTTCTTACTTCTTTTTAATTTTTTTAAAGTTTTTTCTTTAAGGAAACTTTACACACAATGTGAGGCTCAAAGTCATGATCCTGAGATCAAGAGGCACATGCTCTGGACTGACCCAGCCAGGCACCCTTAACTTTTTACTACTTTTGAAAACTCAGCTGTGGCAACATGGAGCTCACATCTCTATATGGAAATGACAAATAGAGCTAAAATGCAGTAGTTCCCTTTAGAGAGGGAATTTGCTTCCCACATCTCAGGTCCCACGTGTCAGCTGCCACATGTCACAGCACTCATGTTTGTGGGTTTTGTTTTTCCTTAGGAAATTTATCTCAGATTCTGTGTCTATCAAATGTCAAAGTGCAAAATAATTGAGAAACCAAGCAATTCTTCTTATGCCCATCCAACTTCATTTATTTATTTAACTTGTCTGTTCCTATTTTAATTCATATCCCTGGTCTCCTTATTTTATAAATTAGGAAATGAACACACATAAAGAAGAAATAACCTATAGAAGTTCACCTAATTACATAGCTATTAGTTATACTACCCATACATCTACAGATCACAAAAACTTCTTTTTCACAAAATGCTTCCCTTCCCCTCAGCCATTGGGTCCCCTTAACAACTTATATTTACAGATTTCACAGAGAAAAAAAAGAGGTACTCATTACCCATTCACACAAGAACCCAGGAAACAACATACAAAGCTAATTACAACTGCATGAGGAGATAGCTTCATTCATTTTGAAGAAATGTAGGTATCATCAAAAAGAAGCCTTAGAAAGTGTCACAGAGATTTTCTGTAGCAAAGTTTGAATAGAAGAAACATTATATATCAGGAGTTTGGAGATTCTCCCTGAAGGTATAAAAAGAAGAGAGATTTACATTTATTTGGACAAAGGGAAGAATACAACTGGAAATGGGCTTGTCAGGAAATAAATATGTGAGGAAGGGTTGGCAAGAATGAAGTAAAGTATTTAAGAAAACTCAGGGAGACTCCCAATATCCACACATACAACTGCCTGTACCGTCACAGTTCTCACATACTGGGTGTGTGTTGTGAAGGGTGAGGGATGGGGGAGTTCATGGAGTCAGCCACTTTATACATGCTGCCTTGTTTTAAAAAAATGCAATGTGATTAGAATGGCATCTAAGGATTGATCCTGGCTGTTATGTTTAGGATATAATAGGGAAGAAGGCAGAAAAGTGCAAAGGAAAATACTTAGGAGGAAAAAAAAAAAGGAATAATGAGGAGTACTTTGTACAAAATTATGAATGTAAGAAGTAGGAAAAAATAATGACTTTCAGAATTTCAGTTTTTGAATAATAATGAGACAACATTCTAAAAGTATTAGTTGTATGCTAGAGAAACCAAAAGGTACAAAATTGACATGCACATTGCTTCTAACACAATGAGATTAACTGTAAATGTAAACATAAGGGGATGTATGGGAAATCTCTGTGCCTTACTCTTAATTTTAATGTGACTGTAAAAGTACTTTAAAAAAAAAACACTTTTTTTTAAAAAAAGAAATATTTCTTTTAGATTAAAACCTAAAAGAACATGTATGCTGGAAAAGATTAATCTTTAGCATGTTTAATGACACATTCTTTGAAGCACAGTGGCTTAGTTGGTTAGCAGCTGCATTGGCTCAGGTCATGATCCCGGGTCCTGGAAACAAGCCCCACTTCCAGCTCCAAGCTCAGTGGGGACTCTGCTTCTCCCTCTCCTTCTGCTCTGCTGATTCTCTCTTTCTCTCTCAAATAAATAAGTAAAATCTTTAAGAAAAAAACAACACATTCCTGGGGCATCTGGGTGACTCAGTCAGTTAAGTGTCTGCCTTCAGCTCAGATCATGATCTTGGAGTCCCAGAATCAGGTCCTGCATTGGGCTCCCTGCTCACTAGGGAGTCTGCTTCTCCCTCTGCTCTTCATCCGCTTGTGCTCTCTGTCACTCTCTCCCTCTCTCTCAAATAAATAAAATCTTTTAAAAACTCAAAAAGAAAGGAAAGAAAAAAAAGCACATTCTTTATACATTTTACTACTACCACAGAGCCTGAAATTTTATGACTAACAACGATTTAGAATCAATAACCTGAACTGTACTATCTTCTAGCCTCAAACTATAATTTATACATGGCATTCTTTATAAGCTCTTTGTAAGGCTGTAAAGTGGAGGTGTATTGAAATTTGCATAACATCCTGGGTGTCTTTACCATACAAGCTCTACAGGAGAATGGTTTGCCCTGGAGTACTTCACAATTATTATGCTGGTGACAAGCCACGTGACTACTGCTGTGGTTACACAACCCTGGCAGGGACAGTTAGGAGTATTCCCTTGAGTGTCTTGGGTTGTTTTCTTTTCCCTCCCTCTTTGTAGTGTTTCATTTGTTTGTTTTTGTAGATCAAGGAAAATTTCTGCAACCTTTTAAAAGTGTTTTTTTTTTTTATGTGGCACATGGACAAACTACATTAAGTAGAGAGAAAATTGTAATGGAGGAAAAGAAATCTGGTACAAAGTCGAACAGGCTAATGTCACCTGTGTCTGTGTGAGGGTATGTCTTGTATGTTAGTAATTTTTAAAGTAAGAGTAAAATACATTAACATCTACTGTTCATTATCACCTGCCTGGACAGTGAAGAAGGATGTTCTTAGGGAGAGTAAATACATCATTCCATGCTGTTAACAAATTAAAGAATTCCTTTATATTTATCTTCTTTTGTTATTATTCTCATATCCTGATGTCTTTAAACCTGACATGAGCTGGAATAAATGTAAATTTACTAAAATAAGAATCTACTCTTTATATAAAACAAATATTTTAAGTTCCACGAAGGAAGGCACTTTAGCTGTTTCCTTCACTATTGCCTTTCAAAATTATCTTCTTCTTAAGAAAATATATTGATTTCCTCCAATTATTTATTATACACTCGCTAAGTGCTAGGAACTAAGCTAGGTGCTGGAGCACCAGCAGTGAACAAATTAACCCCCCCCCCACTTTAACCGAGTTGTGCCAATGGGCGGGGCCAGAAAACAAACAAATGACATAATATGGCCAGTAGTGATACAAAGACAACACAAGGTGAGGTGATAGAGAGTAATGGCTCTTTTAGATGAAGTGGTCAGATACAACAGAGACGTTGTTGTCCCTCTCTGAAAGTGACATTTGTTCAGGGACCTGAAAGGCAGTGGGCATCAGCTAGGAGGGCGACGGTTCCCAGCAGGGCTGGCAGGAAGTACAGTGCGCATGCGTGGAGCACTGGGTGAAGCCCCAGGAGGCGGAGGCGAATTGTGGAGAGTTGATGAGCTGGGGTAGCTGGACAACCCATGCAGGGCTAGGCACTTGCTGGGTTAGCTTACTGGTGGGGCTTCTGAGGAACGAGATGGGGGCTTCATGTTAAAAATACAGAGTACACTTCTCCGAAGAAGATATACAAACGGCCAACAGACACATGAAAAAATGTTCAGCGTCACTAGCTATCAGGGAAATTCAAATCAAAACCACTCTAAGATACCACCTTACACCAGTCAGAATGGCCAAAATTAACAAGACAGAAAACAACAAGTGTTGGAGAGGCTGCGGAGAAAGGGGAACCCTCTTACACTGTTGG